>MJUT01065276.1:65223-77999 GCA_002080005.1 Gigantidas platifrons | reverse complement strand
CACAACGAAAAATTCAACTATATTAAATTTTGGTGTGATTTAAATATAATTATAAGAATTGAATGAATTCTTTTGAAGTTTCATTAAGTATGAAAGCGTTGATCGAACTACATTTACCGCGCTTCATTGAAAATGTACTTCGGTCAACGCTTTCATACCCCAATTTATTGAATGTATTCTTTTGAAGTTTCATTGGGGTATGAAAGCGTTGATCGAAGTACATTTTCAATAATTGAATGCATTCTTTTAAACTATTGTTTTTACAAAAGTTAATTAATTTACAACCATAAGTATTAAAACGACCAATATCTTCACTTGTCTGATCTAACGGTACTGTACAATGGTAGTTTTTCATATTCATACATGTGATTATTGATATCAGTAATGTCATCTAAGTCTAATACTTGTAAATTTTCATCTGCCATGATATAGTCAGACAATACACCAGAACGTGCGTTATAATCACCAATTAAAGCTGAAACTGTTTGATCACCTTTAAGTCTAATTAATTCCTTTTCTATTTCATCAAAAACATCAGGTGATGAATATTTTGAATTTTCTGGTGGGATGTATATACATCCACATAATAAATTATGATTTTCAGAAAAAAGAGTTGATTCTAAACCAACGAACAAAATCACTGTCAGTTTCAATAAAATTAAGACATTTTTTAAATACATTTGTACAATTTTGAAAATAACTGTGATACCACCTGATTTTTTCTAGCGCTCGGGAAAAAATAATCGAATATAAATGCCCAACCCATGGTTAAATGAGCACAAATCTACGACTGCCATGAATTATTTCTTAAATTTACATCCATAAAAGAGATGCGACCTTCTACATGCAAGAGCTATTCATCATCAGTTTACGTCCAGAAAAGGGGCGTGGCATTCTTCGTTCAGCCGCTTCTCATTTATGTCATGTCCTAAAGACGAACTGTGCATTACATTCGCCCAGAAAAATAGCGCATGTCCGATTATAACAAGGGGTTCCTTTTGGGGTGTGATTGTTATTTACCATTCTAATATGACGCCGTGTTATCGTCAGTTTATATAATACTCAACAACAACACTTTTAGGGCAAACGCGGTAATGTTGCCAATTCGGCTATTCCGTGTACCCTCCCGCGAAATGGTGTACGTTATACTGATCTACATTTACCGTAGAAAATTAAAATTCCGCGAAATGTTGTTGACAATTTTGGCACGTAAACAACATGACGTCATATGAAGACTTCCAGTTTCAGAGAACATAGAGATCCTGACGTTTTTTGGCTTCGTGTACGCCTCCTTGTCGAAGTGGGATTTGTAGTATTTTCCCATTAAATTCGATTATAAAGGCCCAGCCCATGGTTAAATGAATATAACACAATGGCTGCCATGAATTATTTCTTAAATATACGGTAAACCAATGTATTTGCATATATATATATGTGTGTGTGTGTGTGTGCTCCATTTAGTACATTTTTTAGATCCTTAACCCTCTTGCTGCCATACGGACATATATGTCTTCTACCGGTAGCCTGCCAAACGGACATATATGTCCTTTTTAAAATAAAATGGTTATTCATGTATTTTAGTTATAATAAAGTATTTCTGAACTAAATTTGTTTATTCTTGATACATAATGAAAGTTGAAATTCCATTTTACCGTTAAGTCCTGACGTCATCAATATTTTGACGTCATAACTTGTTAAAATGACGTCACAAAAAAGGAGATCAAACGATCATCTGAACATCAACTACAATGTCCGATTTCGGTGACGTTGACGATTCTGATATAAGTTTTACTGAGAGTTCGGAAAATGAATCCGATGATAATGATGATGAGGTTAGACCGTTAGTTCGTCCATGGATAGTCGTAGATGCCGAAATGTATGACATACCTTATTTAGCTATTCCATTTACAAGACAGACTGGCATAACACAAAAAATGCCAATTAATTCAGCTCCAATTGAATATGTCGAACTACTGTCCTCTAGTCCAGACAATGGTGAAACAATTTTTGACATTCTTGTTCGAGAAACAAACTTGTATGCTGAGCAATCCATTGATGATACAATACTTGCTAATAAATACACCAATATTCTCGGACATTGCTACGTTATCTTCATTGCAATGATAATGAAAACGCAGTTCCTCGTTGCCAGCATGGTCATGATCCTGCTCATAAGATAAGGCCGATTCTGGACCTGATCAACAACACTTTCAGTCACCATTATGGGCTAGGTAGTGATGTTACCGTTGATGAAAGTATTGTTGGCTTCAAAGGAAGAAACAGTCTAGTTCAGTATATGCCAGCTAAAAAGGCGCATTGTTGGGGGGGGCATAAGTTGTTTCCTTCTAGCAGAGTCCAATACTGGCTACATACTTCAGATGCAGTTATATACAGGTATGTTACTAACAAGCTTCATTTACAGCCAAACGCAAACTAAGTATATAGCAAGTATATACAAGATACGATACTATATAACTATATTTACATCCAAGGTAAATATCATCGATAACATATTTTCAAATATTTTCAAACATGCTCTTGCATAGTATCAGTTGGAAATGCATTGTTTCAGACAAATACACATCTATTTCTATAAGCAGAAAAATCAATGTCCGATGACCACTCCATTATTTTATGACATGTATTAGACCGGGCGATGGTAACCTATAGTAACAGTAATTAGTCTGCTATTCAAATACTAAAACCACTAATATCCATGTTCGATCAACAGCTTTTATTTGAAGAGTAAAGCTTATTTTACATGCAAGACTTTGAAATCCAACGATATAAAATTAACCAAATCAGACAAAAATATCTCCTAAATTATTACAATTAAGGCTTCTATGTTTTTTTTAGTTTTTTTTTATTATTATTTTTAAGACTAGAAAACGAATCTATAAAGGGATTGAGATTAATAGAAGCATTTTTTTAAACGGTTTATTCGTAAAATTATTTAGAAAAAAATGTATATCTTAAGGAAAGTCACGAACACCACGACCAGCTCGGTCCCCGGGAGTAGGATATGAGATTGTAACTAAACTTGTCCGGCCTCATTTCAACAGAAATCACCATGTTGTACTTCTGTTCTCCTGTTTTGTGTCACCATATATTTGAAAATGGAACATATGTAACTGGGACAGCACGGTGTCATGGGAAAGGCATAGCGATGATGGCATCATCTTTTAAGGGACTTAGATTACCAAAAGTCTTGTCGCCTATCACTGTAGGAAAGTGCCATTAATGGCACTTTCCTACAGTGATAGGCGACAAGACTTAGTAACCTTCCTATCTACGTTTACACATCCAAGGTAAGAATGATTTATAAATCTTCCGGGAAATGATACAAAATAGATCTACGGGTAAATGACAATTATATTTTAATATGTAAATTATTCTGCCCATTTTAACTAGCATAACATTTAAATACTAAAATTTATGTTGGTAAATATGTGATTTTAAAAGTGATCCTTTTATTTAAAAAATGTAGCAGATACCGCATACCGTTTTCGGTCGTCTTTATTTGTTATATAGTGAAGAACAAAATCATTACATATTTTAATTCAACATCAAACATATGTCTAGGAATATATAATGGGTAATACAATCTAGACATGTACATGAAAATATCTCCAATCTGATTAAAATTAAATCGTGTCGCTGTCAAAAAAAGGGGGAGGCGGCACGTGCAGAAATTTGATTTTCATTAGATTGAAAATTCGCATATTTTGAGAGAATTTAAAACTGTATTAATATATAATATATACTTATTTGCTGGTGGATACTAATAAAATTTGGTTGTTTTCTAATTTTCAGGACCGTTGTAGAAAATAATGCCAGAGGTGTTGAAAGGCGAGTTCCGAATGTTGTTTCGGTTTATAACCAGAAAATGGGTGGTGACGATTTGTCAGATACATCTCCTTCTATGACCCAGATATGAGATCCATGAAGATGTGGACAAAATTATAATTAATATTCTTCTGCGTATTATTGGTAAGAATACAAAGTGTTCTTTAACATAATATTAACAAAATGTCTCTTTTAAAACTAACTGAAATTATAGCTATTATTATATAGGGGTACCTTTAAAATCTTCATACAATCATTACCCTATAAAAGTGATGTTATTTCCTATTTTGAACCCTTATTCATGTTATACTAGTTAATACTCTCTGAAATAAAAATAAAAATATGTATTTGCGTAGAGAGTTCGTAAAGGATGAAATAAAATAAAATACCTACTGTGTTAGTTTTACACTGCTTACACACTATAAAAAAATACATATGTAGGGATTTGTTATTTATCCGACTTACGTACAATTATGATCTATCTTATTGTCAACTTTATTTAATTCCTAACTTATTTGTACTGCAGGAAATGCTTTCATTGTGTACACCCAGACGTGACGGATACAAAAGAGGTTGACAAGATATGAATTTCACTTAAGTGTAGTCCATAGTCTCGTTGGGGACTACAAAGAAGAAAGAAAAAGCACCGACAGAAAGAGACAACTTCCAATTGAAATGCCCGAGCGATTAGTAGAAAGACACTTCATACATTATATAAGAGTTCGAAAAATAATTAATACAAAAATGTATTTAAAAAAAACACGCATCAATTGAGTTTGTTCGAGTTATTTGAAAGTATTAACGCTATGAATCACGGTGCGCTCAAACTTTTCTGATGGACTCATACCCTATATTGACATTTCTTGAAGATTATGTCACCCGTAGAAGAGTAATCTTTGTCCCCGAATTGAACTGTTCTTCGGCAATTGCAAATATTTCCAACCTACTAAATGTTGAATGTGGAAAGGTTTTCTCCGTGCATGAATATTCGATTAAATTTTATGTCGTATCAAAAAGAACATGAATTCAGAATATTCTGAAGAAAAAAGTTTACTTTCCTTGATTCAATACGAAGTATAATAAAAAAAAAATCTCAATATAAGTTAATGCAATAACTGTTTGAAGTAGAGAGCTAACATGGGTATGTCGCCTATGACCATGAAAAGGAATGTTTTATATTTATATGCATTGTAAAATAGTATCTGTTTCTATTTAATTTTATAGAAGTGTAATTTATAATTACAGATACAAAGAGAAAACAGTGTAAAGTGTGTGCGTCAAAAATTAGAACATGGTGTAGGGGCTGCAAATCAGGATTGTGTCTTGGACAGTGTTTTGAAAGGTTTCACACCGCTTTGAATGTAAATCAACACGAAGAAGAGTGAAGTTGATAAAAAATGAACACGATTGTTTGATTACTTGTTTTTTGTATAATCTGATGTACTTTACATAGATCAGATGATACATAATATATTACAATTATATATTACATATTTATAGTATATATTATTTTTGTCTTATAAGTAAGTATATCTATCAGAATACAGAAAAACGGGAACGTTCAAATTGTTGGCATGTACTGTTCCAACGTCGACGTTGCACATTGCTTTTTCTTGCCCCAAAACGTCAACAATTTGACGACGTCAATATATTGTGGCGTACGCAACGTCGTTTAAAATTTGAATCTGGCAGCAAGAGGGTTAAATTAAATAAAAAAATGAAATTTTATTTCAAAGAGGAATTATTTCTCTAATGGAACTTACAGTTGCTGGGATTTGTGATACAAATGTCTGTGACGCAATATTGCCACAATCCTTGGTGAATAGCTCCAATTTTGATCCAGTACGGGGTTGCAAATCCTATTAGGTGTAATATAAACGCTGCTACCGTTATGATTATTCCTGCAATAACCATAACCGACGATTCCCCTAAGAAATCCATTTTGATGCGATATATTCCTCCAAATTTTGACTTGACCTTATCTAAATAATATAGCGTCACTAGATAACAAAGGTAGTATATCAATACCAGAAAATAATGTTTCTTAATCCTGGAAAAAATGTGTATTACACCGGCTTTTGAAATAAATATGATTTCGATATCATGCGTTCATCATATTTATTCCTTTTTTATATTCTTGTTTAAACTTGTTAAAGGGTGTGCCCAAATGCGTATTTATGATTAAACTTGCATTCCAGGGTAATACGGTTATCTAAACAGAAAATCATCCAATCAGACGTTGTGTAATTGAGAGATTTACAAAAAGTGAGATAAATATTGAGAAACGGTGGACGCGAGTTTATTATCGTTTTACGAATGTTACTGGTTCTGATCTATCATCAGTAAACTTACTTAAATTAATGGTATGATGTTATTCAACTAAACTATGTAATAAACATTGTATTTAGCCAATGAATTTAGTATATGAATAAATTAGTTACGAATATATTACAATTCGAAACTGATAGCTATATATCCCTTTTGAGTCTCGTTGCCGGTTTTCAGAAAGGTAATGATGCCCTATTTAGCAATGAATGAGGACAGTATTTCTGGTTTTTATGTTAAAGTAATTGTATTTAAAAATTTTCAAAATATACATTTCTTGGAAACTGATGTTGGGAAGAAACTAAATTAAAAAGAAAACTTAAAGAAAATAAACGAATTTCGGTTATCAAAAAATTACTATTGAGGAAAAATACTATTCCGACAAATTTAAGAAAGCAATTATAAATAAGATCATTTTTAAATTGAAAAAAAACATGTTCGAACTGTCAAATAAATTAGGATATTACAAGCACAGATATTTTTTTTTATCATATTTCATGAAAATAAATTAAAGATATTATTGCATCAATCACGAAAATAAAATATGATATTATAAGCATATATCTTTTTATATCATACTTTATGAAAATAAATTAGGATATTACAAGCACAGATATTTTTTTTTATCATATTTCATGAAAATAAATTAAAGATATTATAGCATCAATCACGAAAATAAAATAGGACATTATAAGCATATAATAGGATATTATAAGCATATAATAGGATATTATAAGCATATATATTTTTATATCATACGTTATGAAAATAATTTAGGATATTACAAGCACAGATATATATATTTTTATATCATACTTTATGAAAATAAATTAGGATATTACAAGCACAGATATTTTTTTTTATCATATTTCATGAAAATAAATTAAAGATATAGTAAAATGAGTGAGATTATGTTGAGTGCTAAAGATGAGTATGCGTTCATCGTTTCCGTCGTCAGCGATGAGGAATCTCTGGTTTGCTGTTGTTAGACGGTCCATTGTCCCTCTAAGATAATATCTGAACGAGTTGCTGGTAAGATTGGTATTATTTTAGCCAGTCTGTTGGTGACGAATTGTACATTTAGTAGTGTATTTGCCATAACTTTGTAATTTATGTGATGACTGGGACTCTTACTGTGTTCCTATATATACCCTTTCTGAATTTTATACAGTATAATTCTACAGTACTGATGTATGATATGGGACATTCATACCATTTTTTAAAGTAAAGATATGTTATGATTTTCAAGCTTTTTGTTCACAATAGAACATTTTTCTTCCATATTCAAAATGAAAAAAGACAGTTCCCATCCATTTAATTTGTCTCAACTTAATTTAATGTGTCCTGTCGAAAAAGTAACGCTTGCTACGTAGTGTCCAATGTATACCTGTATCTGTGGAATGACCCATATACATTTTTACCGAAGTTTAATCATCTTTTTTTGAGTTATTAAATTTTAACAGACTTATTCTTATATTTTTAGATTGTTTTTTTTTAAATAATTGTTTGTTTAAATTATTCTAATATTTTATATTTTCATCTTTTTTATTTACAGATTTTTGCGTAATTTTTACCAGATTTTTATTTTTCGCTTAAAGTTTTTTTTTTTTTTTTTTAATATTAAATTTCACTGTTGAGACCTGCATTTCCAAATTTACTTACCTGTAACTGTCATTAATTGTTATATAAACACCTGTAATATAATGTGTGTTGGCATAACTTGAATATGATATTTCAAAATGTTGGCGTAGGTTGAAGACACCGTCAAGGTCAGCATGACGGGTGGACGGGGTGTGTTTTTGGTCTCCGCATTTTATGTTTTTATTGCTGGTTATATCAACAACTATTACACAATGTCAATTCCCCCTACAAATTTAATATGTAGAAATCATTATTTTGACTTTTCTGATCTAAATTTTTTCAAAAAAAAGTGATTTTGGAAAGGCTTTAATCTGTGATGTAAAATGGCGGTAGAACAGGAAGGTCTGGTGTGGGCTCTGATATTTATTACCATTGCACTCAGATTCAGCCCAAAACAACTTGAGAACTTTAATGGATTTAACCACAAAGCATCAGACTTAGGATATTATGCAAGTTCTAACCTAAATTATCTTCAGAAATGTGATTTTACTTTAAAAACATTGTTCCCTGTCCAGAACAAAGAAAATGACGTCATGGCGGACCATAGAAAAAGACACCAAATTACAACTCGTAACTCCAAAAATAACATACTACATGGAGTAACACTTTTAATTCTTATGGTGATATTGCTCAAAACCCAGGCCCAATTAAGTATCCTTGCGGGTCCTGTGCAAAGCCGGTAAAGAAAAACCAAAAAGGCATACAATGCGAAGATTGTTTATTTTGGTACCACATAAAATGTATCAATCTTCCAGTAACAGAATATATAACATTGTCGCAATCCTCCGATAGTTGGTACTGCAGTAGATGTACCCTTCCCGAATTTACAAACTCATTTTTCGAAAAATCAATAAACGAAATTGACATCGATAAATCAGCTGAGTCTGATGGTTATCTCCCCCTGTGACAAGTCGGTGTAAACACACAAGAAACACATGGTCACGAAGACAGGGTCGAAGACATCTTTGACGAGCTCAAAAACCTTCGAAGAAAACATCCACTTCAGTTTATGTACGCATATCTGAACATTAACAGTCTAAGGTATAAATGTTGTCTGATAGAGGAACTATTAACATCAAATATAGTAGATATGTTGTTCCTAGCTGAAACTAAAATCGACGCGACATTCACTGACACTCAGTTCAAAGTAAATTATTTCCACTTTTGACGTGCGGACAGAAACCAGTATGGTGGTGGTTTGGTAGCTTATGCAAGGTCTGACCTTGCTTGTGATAGAAAAATGAATTGATAATACCAGACTATAGAATCAATATGTATAGAAATTACTATAAACAATAGAAAATGGTTAATATCAGGTTTATATAGACCACCTTCTTTATCTGATTCANAATTTACAAAAGATTTTACCAAAACATTTGATAAAACAACCACTAAATATGAAAATTTCTTAATTATTGGTGATTTAAATTATAATATGTTAGTAAATGAAAAATGTACAGCTTTAAAAGAAGTTTGTGATATATTTGATCTAACAAATATGGTAGTTGATCCAACATGTTTTACAAAAGGTGCATCACCTAGTTTAAATGATGTCATACTTACTAACAAACTAAATTATTGTATGAATACAAACAATTATAACTGTAAAAGTGATGTACATAACATTATATCAATACAAATGAAAGGTAATATGCCATCAAATAAAAAAGAGTTAAAATGATTTAGAAGTTTTAAACATTTTGACCAGGAAAAATTTACTGAAGACCTAAATAAAATTGATTTTAATAAGTTAACTGATCATGATGATGTGAACAAAATATATTCAGATTTTGAAGAAGCTTTCATACAGACTGTAGATAAACATGCCCCAGTAAAGAAAAGAAAACCATGTCAAAATCCAGCACCATTTATAAATAAGGAATTAAGAAAAGCTGTGTACAAAAAAAAGACAGTTGTATAATAAATATAAGAAATGTAAAACTAAAAGTAACTGGGAAAATTATAGACAACAGAGAAATCTAGTAGCAAAAATTAAGAAAAAGTCTATTAAAACTTATTTCTTTGAAAGGTGTATAGTTGGTCCCAAATCAAAGGATTTCTGGCCTACTATTAAGCCGTTTATTACCAACAAAGGTAGCCATTTTACTAAAAATATTATACTCTGTGAAAAAGATGAAATCATAAATGATCAAAACATGGTAGCAGAATCTTTTAATGATTTCTTTATAAATGTGGCAAGAGATATTGGAAAAGAAACTGCTGCAGATAAAAACCATCCTACTAAAATTGAAATTAACAAAAATAAAAAAGATATACCTAATCTTGAATTTAAACAAATATCTCCGGAAGTTGTACATAAACAGATAAATAAGACCAGTGTTAAAAAAGCAACAGGTAGAGATGGTATATCAGCTAAATTATTAAAACTAGCTAAACCTGTAATTGCAAAACCAATAACAAAAATGATAAATAAAACAATAACACATTCTGTGTTTCCAGACCAACAAGCACAAGTTGTTGCACTACACAAGAAGAACAATGCACTAGACAAAAGTAACTAAAGACCGGTAATCATACTACCTGTTATTTCAAAATTATTTGAACGGGCAATCAACGAACAGTTAACAGAATATTTTAACAATAACTTCCATCCATCTCTATCAGCTTTCAGATCAAGCTACGGTTGCCATACTACACTACTTAAAATTATAGAAGATTGGAAACAGGCACTAGACCAAAATAAATACATCGCAGCTGTACTAATGGACCTATCCAAAGCCTTTGATTGTCTACCACACAAATTATTATTATTTAAACTTGAAGCATATGGCATGTCAAAATCTGCATTACAGTTAATTGAAAACTACCTGACTAACAGGAAACAATGCGTCAAAGTTGGTACCACACTAAGCAACTGGCAAGACATCTACAAAGGCGTACCGCAATGATCAATTCTAGAACCTGTACTATTCAAATCTTTTTAAACGACATTTTTACCACAAACAGCACACTTTATAACTATGCAGACGACAACACTCTCGCACATGCAGATGAAAATATTGATAAAATAGTTGAAACTTTAGAAAAAGACAGTCTGGCATTAATAGAATAGTTTTCATGTAACCGATGAAGGCAAATCCTGATAAATTTCAGGCCCTAGCTATTGGCAAGACATCAATAGATAAAAATATTGTTTTTGATTTAGCAGGAAATAAAATTAGGTGTTACAATTGACTTTGAACTTAAATTTAATTCTCACATTTCAAACATTTGTAAAAAAGCATCAAGGCAGTTAAATGTGTTAAAAAGGCTAGGTAAATATTTAAATAAGTTGGGTAAATTAACCATATATCATTCATTCATATTGTCTAATTTTAACTTCTGTCCACTTTCATGGCACTTTTGTAGTGAAGCTAATACAAATAAAATAGAAAAAATTCAGGAGCGAGCACTAAGATTGATTTATAATGATCATAGTAGTACATATGAAAACTTGTTAATAGTATCTAAACTTCCAACATTAAAAGTGAGAAGGCTGAGAACTATGGCTATTGAGGTTTATAAAATTTTACATAAAGAAAGTCCTTCATATATACATGACTTAATCAAAATTAAAGATACTAAATATTGTTTTAGGTACGACAACATTACAGAAATTCCTTCAGTACGAACCAAAAGGTATGGTCTAAAATCCTTTCGATATGCTGCTGCTAAACTGTGGAACGAGTTGCCAAACCATTTTAGAACACAAACATCTTTTAATCAATTCAAAAATTTAATAAACTCATGGAATGGCAACTCGTGCCGCTGCAATGCTTGCTGCTAGTATTAATATTTTTCTAGAATAGACATTGCATGAAATTTGCATTACTGCTGCCTTTTTTTGCTTTATATGCTTTTTAGTTTAAATTGTGCTTTATTTTTAGTGCTCATCTATTTCTATATATGAATATTTTAAAATATGTTTTAGGAGTGCATGAATATTTTATGTGTGTTTTGAGTTGATTTGCTTAATTATAGACTGCTTTTAGTGCTTGGCTATTTCTACATGAATGTTTTAAAAGTTCAAATATTTTATGTGTGATGAGTTGATTTGCCTCTTTGCTTAATTTTAGACTGCTTATAATTTGCATGAATGTACTTGTATGTGTAATGTATGCTATAAATGTGGGCATCTATTTTCTGTATTGACTTCTGATCCTATGACAGTTAGTGCGCAGCGAGGCACTTGCCACATGCGCACTGGCTGTAGGGGTCCAGAGGTCAAGACAGAAATGCATACATAAATATCATCTGGATACCAGGTATATGTATTATATTGCATGTCATGTTTTATTGTGCTGTATTTATGTAATTGTATTATGCATGTCGGTTTGAAAAGCTCTTGAGAGCTTATGTTGTGCTGTTATAAAATGTACCGACTTTAAATAAAACTTTTTGATTTTGATTTTTTGATTTGATGTGATATAAAAATATTTTTGACAGTCAATGTTCATTTTGATCATGGAACTCGTCATGCACGAATGAAAAATATCTTTGTCAACTCTGTCAGCACACTTTTTCCAAAACCTCTACCGGGTCTCTTTTTCTATTCTTTCTCTTACAAAGTGGTGATATCCATCCACATCCAGGGCCCCCATCCAAACGGAATCCAAAATATCCGTGTAGTAAATGTTCAAAGGGCGTCATAAAAAGTAGTAAATCTATCAACTGCTCTATTTGCGACCAGAAAACCCACATAAAATGTACAAATATCACTAGCAACCAAATTTCTAAAGAAAAAACGCAAAATGATGTACACAATTCTTTTATTTGCGATCAATGTACAATCAAATCTCTTCCTTTTAATCAAAATAAAAATGTTGTAGAAGATCAACATCAGTCTTTTGAAAAAAAATAATTTTGAACCCAAAACTTCAATTGAAGATTCGGACCATTTTAAATTTTCTAAACAAAGGAGCCTTCATTTTATTCATCTTAATGCTAGGTCACTGCTCCCAAAA
>MJUT01065276.1:52657-63207 GCA_002080005.1 Gigantidas platifrons | reverse complement strand
GTACGCTGGTATAACTCATGCTTTAAAAAACAAACTGCAAGTGGCACAAAACAAAACAGTTAGATTCATTAAAAGCATGGGCCCAAGAACTAGTATAAAGCAAGCTGAATTATCTAGTCTAGGATTTTTAAATATTGAAAACAGAGTAAAACAGCTTCGATTGAACCATGCTCATAAAATCTATTATGATAAATGTCCTTCTTATTTAAAAAATAATTTCATCAAAATTAATTAACATCATGCCCATAATACTAGATCAAGTCAGATTAATTATGTTACACCAAAAATTAAAGGCATCGAATCAATAACGTTTTACTACAATGGAATCCATGATTGGAATTCTCTACCCGATTCGATCAAATTCATCAATGATTTGCAAAGATTTAAAAAAGAAGTGAAGTGCCACCTGATACATACCAGTGAAGAACGGGAAAGACGTGTCATATAATAATGACAATTATATTTTTTTTTCATAGATAATGTACTTATTTCAAAATTAAGTAATCCCTCTACCCGCTCATGTTGATCTTTTAATATCCACTTGAACTTTAAGCTGATACTTGTAAAGGACCCCATTGGAAATAAGCTGAATGGCTTTCATGGGTTATCCTTGGTATGAAAGTTTTCAGCAGTTACAATGAGTGGATTGAAGTTTATTTTTAAATTAAC
This sequence comes from Gigantidas platifrons, assembly GCA_002080005.1. Classification (NCBI taxonomy): domain Eukaryota; kingdom Metazoa; phylum Mollusca; class Bivalvia; order Mytilida; family Modiolidae; genus Gigantidas; species Gigantidas platifrons. Next base: position 62,538 of record MJUT01065276.1, on the reverse strand, counting down.
GAGAAATTGTTAAACCTAAATATATTTTACCTTTTACCTTTATCTTTTATGTTGAGATTTATAAATTTTGAACCCATTTCCCCAAATATAACCGTGGCCCTACTATACCATTGTCACAACTTTATCAGTGGATAAATGGTAAGAGTGCTCGCTCCCCATATGGCAGAATTTGTCTCATCAAACACTGCGTATGCGCCATATTATCGAAGATATCATACTGTTCTTGCTATAAAGAAATATATAGTGACAAATATTTAGAACTAAAATTTATATAAATGATATAAGATATTTATTTTAATCCGAGATATATTTAAAAAATACAAAGTAACTGCTTTGAATAGATATATTTTAAATTAATATACATAAAGATTTAAGACAGTCACTTTGCAAATGAAAAAACTCCATAAATTTAATATAGAATCTTAAATAGCTGTCTACATATAGTGGATTTTGTAGGATTTATTATTTTTTAAGCGCATTTCTAAACATGATATTTTTTTATCCTTGATATCATAAAAAGCTCATACATCGTAGTTTTCAAAAATTCATTTTATAAAAAAATCACTTTTAATTTAGTCGGGTGTTTTTCTTTAAGTTAAAATGGATCTTTTTTTTCCCCAACATGTTCACTCAAGTTATTCAAGGACAAAATGCACAGTCTCTATATATCTGCTGTAAACAACTAGTTATTGTATATAAATAAAAAGAGATCATAAACTGCCTCATAAAATATAATATCTGTATGTTTGATTTTTAAAATATTTTAAATTTTTTTAATTTAATTATTTGTTTTCCTATTATATTCACAATTTTAGATAAAGGTAAAGGTCGTAAGAAAGGTTACCGTCGCCACCGTAGCGCAGGTAAAGGTAAGAAAAAGAAAACGACATCGCATTTTAATGTAAATTTTTTGAACATTAGAGGCATGAAAAGTAAAGTCCATGAAGTCAATAAACATATAGCAGACAATTCTGTAGATATTTTTTGTCTTGCGGAAACTTTTCTTAGGGGAAATGATAAACCCAGAGACCTTCATAACGATTTTAACTGGATTGGAAAGTGTAGAACATAATCAAAGGGTAAAGGGGGTATTGGTATTTGTGTGAATTAAGACATTAAGATTTTAGATGATAACCTGATCAACAGTCAATGCGATACGTTCGAGCGTCTGTGGATTCTATGTCGTATAAATGGGATAAAAACCGCAGTCGGAGTTGTCTACTTCCCTAACGACGGAGTCGACAAAAATAAAACAGATTTATTGTTTTATGAACTTTTAGAAAACTGTTCCGTGTTTCAATCGCATAGATATGAAACATGCCTGACGGGCGATTTTAATGGTAAAAGCCTACGTCAATGCGAATTTACTGGAAAATCGTTACTTTGTAAAGATAATCAGAGTTATAACGGTATTAGACTTTTACAGTTCAGTGAAACCGCTGAATTGGATATTGTTAATACATTTAACTGTTGCGACGGCTTCTATACTAGAATACTCAATGATCAAAGATCAGCTATAGATTATGTACTAATGTCTAAAGGTCTTTCAACTAATGTTAGTTCCGTTTTAATTGATGAAAAGGGTGTGTTTGATTTGAACAGTGATCATGTCATCATCAGTGTTAAATTAAGGGACATAACCCAAATTTAAAAAAAGAAGGACAGCTATTCTGGTATTAAACATTTTTGGAAGTTTACTGATGACACCGATTGGGAACTGTTTAGGTGTAATTTAAAAGATAATTTCCAAGATAATTGGGCTAAAGTTTCGAATAATGTTAATGATATATGGGAGACGTGGAAGGACATTGTAAATATCGCTGCGGAATCCGTCGCAAGGAAAGTACCTAAAGTTAAAAATTACAAGAATTTTTGGGATAAAGGTCTAGACAAAATTTTAAAACGTAGACGGGAGGCTAACCGACTACAGCGTTTACACGACCATATGATAGTGAACTAGGTAAGCAATTATCTGCCCTTTACCAAAAACGGAAGAAACAATTGCATGATGCAACCGTTAATAAACAAGTCAATAATAAAATTAACTTTTTCAATGATAAATGTGTAGGGGGTAAGAATAAATCTAAGATGTTTTGGAACATGTTAAAGGGTCCTCGTGTTACAATTAACCCTTCCCAGATCATTGACCCTGTTAGTAAAACTGTCATGTTTGAAGAGAAGGTAGAAATAGAAACCTGTCTCAGTGAACATTTTAGTAAAATTGGTACAGACATAAATATTACTCCGGGGCATATGGAGCATATGTCTACATTTGTTAGAGAAATGGAAAACGATTTGAGTCATGGAGATAATGTATTTTCAATGGTTTTCACAAAAGAGTCAATAACGAAAGCCTTAAATAATCTCAAAATTGGTAAGGCACCCGGTATCGATGATATACCAAATGAGTTCCTAACATATGGAGGGGATATAATGATAAAATCATTGTCGGATCTGTTTACATGTATTTCAGATTTCGAAATGATGCCAAATGATTGATGTAAAGGTATTATTAAACCATTACATAAATCTGGATCCATATATGATTTGGATAACTATAGAGGTATTACTCTAACTTCGAATGTTAACAAGGATTTTCCCAAAATCATGGAAACATTAATTTTAGATTTTTTAGAATCAAACAATATACTCGGTGAAACGCAAGGCGCTTTCCGAAAAGATAGAAGAATTGAAGACCAATTATTTTCTTTACAGGGTATTGCATCCCTATATAAACCTTCAAGAAAACCTCTTTATTTGGCTTTTTTGGATCTGTCAAAGGCCTTTGATAGAGTCTGGCGAGATGGCCTTTTTGCATTGTTGTGGAAAAATGGTATAAAAGGGAAATGCTGGAGACTACTAAGAAAAATGTATGAAAAGGTTGAAAATAAGGTAATTTTTGGTGATTTTGAATCTGACTGGTTCGACCAAGATGTTGGGTTAAAACAGGGTTGCGTTTTTTCCCCTACCCTTTTTTCTATTTTAATGACGGATTTAGTAAACATGCTAGAATATAGCAGTATTGGTGCAAATATTTCGTCAAAATTGATAAATTGTCTTTTATTTGCGGACGATGTTGTTCTCATAGCCGATTCACCCGAAGAGTTACAGGAGCTTTTAAATATTTCGAACGCGTTTGCGAACAAATGGAACCTAAAATTCAACCCTAAAAAGTCTAAAATTTTAATAACAGGTAAAAAAATTAACAAGGAAGGTACCTGGAAATTAGGAAATGAACCAATCGAAGAAACGGGCGAGTACAAATATCTGGGTTATTTCATTAATAGATCCTTAAAATCTAACTTCCACGTGAATAGTTTTCTTAAGGAAAAAGCAGATAAGCAGCTGAATTGCCTTATCCGTCTACATGGTGAACATAGTGATTTCAATCGCATAAATTTTGGTGAATCACTTTGGAATTCGGTTATGAGGCCATCTTTAACCCATGCTTGTGCTGTTTGGATGCCTCTATCCGAAACGTGTAAACAAGCGCTAGAATCCTGGCAATATCGGGCAGCTAAAATCGTTATAAAAACTAGAATGAATATACCAAAAGAGCTGCCCTGTTACTTGAACTGGGGTGGGAACCTATTCTCGACTTTATTAACAGACAGAAGGTCTCATATTATAAAAGGCTCTTAGAACTTCCCGATAATAGACTATGCAAATCCGTATTTAATGAAATGGTTAGAAAAGGTGACAGCTTTTGGAATTACAAGGAACATGTTTCTAGTTTAATAAACCAGCCTGACGTAAATGTTGGTATAAACATTAAGGATTTTAACAAGTTATATGGATCTCAGGCCAGAGACAAGTTACTAATGGAAGTCTCCTCTAAAAGTAGCCTTGATTTCTACCAACAGTGGTTTGTTAGTTTAGGGAAACAAAACTGCTTAAATAACCATAAGGATTTTTATGCCTCCCGTCTGAAACTACTGTCAAGAACCAAAACCATACCCCTTCAAAAATATCTGTTCAGGATGCACCTAAGTGCACACAGTAAATGCCTTTTATGCAATAACGGTGAAGATGAAGATCTCGAACATTTTTTGCTAAATTGCCCTGTCCTGTCTAGTGTTCGTGATGAATATTTTAATATTGTTTCTAAACAGTCTAGGGAATATTATATTGGTGTAGACTTTATAGAACTGTCACCTAGTGCCAAATTACAGTTTATTGTTGGTGATACTGGATATGCTTTTAATAATGATATTGGAATACTTTATGATTTTATCGGTAAAATGTGTATTGAAACATGTTTTAGATTACGTAGTGAAGTATTGAGTGTTACTGTTTAAAATATTTATCTTATAATATTCTAAGTATAATTATAAATGATGTTTTATAGAGAGTTTATGGACAGTTTTTAACGTATGTGTATATATGGCAGATGTCTTATCATATTTTTGTTGCATGTGCTTTTATCATAATAAATGTACATTTTAATAACTGTAGTTAGACGCGCCACCGACACCCCGGCGGTTGGCGCCCCTGGTGTAAAGGGGTAGTTTCATAATAAATATATATATATATATATCACAATTACGGTTAGATGTATATGCAACTGTTCACTATATAAATATCAAATATCATTTTTTTTGGAATTCAATGAAAATGTTGGATCTTTATCTACTGTCATAAATATAAATTGTCATAATTATTAAATTGCCATTTCCTCAAATACCTTAAAATAGGAAGTATCTCGTATTCATTTCTAAATTATGATCTATCAAAGGTCAATATAGTAAATGATGCTGCTTGTTCCTGTGGAGCCCCACGGGAAGATGCATTCCATTATTTGTTTACTTGTCCTAAGTATACCGAAATAAGACTTAATATGATAAATAATTTAAATTGGGTACAGACAATCGATCTGAATATACTAACTCGCGGGTCCGATGACTTAACATACGAAGAAAATATTAATATCTTCAAACACGTTTTCAATTTTATTAAATCTTCAAAAAGATTCCTTGTAGTATAATTACTCGATAATTATCTACTCTCCAACCTCGCATCCATCCTGGCATCCAACACAACTTTTATTTTTTGTTATTAATTCGTTTATTACATTATTTACAATATATTTTCTATATGTATTATATGCATGCTCAGATTGATCATTATACTATGTGAATTTATTGTATTGATGGGAGAAGACTTCATAAGTTGGGCCATACAAAGTTAATTTCTTGGTTCTCAGGCCCGCCCGCATGTGGAAATTCGTCGCCGCATTGCCGATTTTTTTGCAAAAATAGTAAAAAAAAAATATAAATGCGGTAGCTCTGTCCGTACGGAAAAAACAAGCGCATCCGTTTTTCTCTTATATCGCGTGGTCGGTGAAACGCTTTAAAACGCATCATGCTTAAATGAGATTTAAAGCATCGTTATGACAATGTATAAATAAAAAACGTGTTTCCGTTTGACATTTAGACAAAATGTCAATCGTTTCTGTGCAAATTCGGCACAAATGTTTGCCAGTTTTACCAGGAAACATAATAGGGGGCTTCTCCGAAGCTTGTACCTTATTGGAATTGTTTACGGAGATAACAAATGGTACGTTGAGACCAGCGGATTGGACGTTTCCATAAAAATTAACCACTTGTGATGTTTCTGCCACCATCGGAAGAAATAAAATTGAAATATTCAATAAAGTAATGAAAAGATTTATACATTGCCATATTTCTCACAAAAAAAAAGTAGAAAAAATGCCTCCCGCATCACTTTTTACAGCAGTAAAAGGATAAAAAAAAAATGCCGCCCTCCCTCATCAATTTTGAGAAAAAATGGCCTGAGAACCAAGAAATTAACTTTGCATGGCCTTGGCAAAACTTGTGTCCCATCCCTTTTGTTAAATTAACAAATAAAATCATCATAAACTAAACTAGGAAATATCACGTAGTGATTACTACGATTTATAGTCCGCTCAGAATTTGAGAGGATTAAATGACATGTGTGACAATAAACAAGACTATTCTTGATTAAATATTAGTATATCTGGCATGAATTTATAATTATTATATAATCTTTTGCAATTTAAAACACAACGCCTTAAAAGAGCAAGTTCAATCCATTAAAATTCAGTCTTGCAATTATTTCAATGACGAGTACGTACAATTTTCGTAACCGTGTTCAAAAGGATTGGAAAAAAACTGTGCTTTGGAGAGCCACTGCCACGTTTGAAGAAGGAACCCAGATTCTCCAGAATTGTTTTAGAAGAGACATTCAAAGTTGAAAGACTTATTGTTAAGAAATTTACACCAAAAGAGGTAAGGCATTAATTCAAATTTCTAGTTTCAAAGAAATGCGAAACCTTTATATTAGCTGTTAATTCATGAACTCGCATATAATAAATGAAATTTAGAAAATGTTCAAGGTTTTAAAATTATATTTAACCTCTGTTTTAAACCTGTATTAAAATGCTTATTATTTATTTTCTTCTTCGGTTTTTATTTATACTAACATTTTATTTCTTTCAACATTTTAGCAATTACAAATTACACAGAAAGATTTAATTTGTGAATGCAAAAATATCACGATTTTTTTTTATTTGAAAGCAATAATGAAAAAAAGATTCATTAGATTAATTTTCATGTGATTTGTTTGTCTAATCACTAAAAATGATTACCTAAGTCGTATTACTATCTTTATTTACCACACTATCACTAGAACTCAATTACATGTAGTGATGTACAGATGGAACTGATTAACACTATTTGCTCACCAGTGTCACTGATAGCAAACAAAATAAGAACAAGACAAACATCATCAATATCCCGCTTTAATTTCTAAAAGAAGGGGAAAAAAAGGGGGGGGACATAATTGCATTGGCGAATTAAACAGTAAAAATAATAAAAATAAAAAGTTCCATTCCTATTTTATATAGATATAGCGGTGGTCAAGTCGACAGACGTCCGACATCCAGTTTCCATACTAATATGAAAAAAATGATCTTGTGTTTTTGTGCAAAATCAAGATGAAATGTATAATAAAAAATATATGAACATACAAAACACGGTATCGTCTTACTATCTAGGGATGGTTCCGGGTCCGTTCGCCCTAATTCCCGTCCACCCTATTATCTGTTCGCCCTAAAAGTGGGACCCTGATAATTATAATTATGTAGGATATTGAAAATAATTGAAAAATAAGTGATATTTGATTGCTTATAGATATTAAATTGAGAAATTTTTAATATGCGGCATGCTAAAGTTAAACATTTCAGTCCTTGGAATAAGTGAATCCAGACTCAGAGTCTGTAGAAAATGTAGGATATAAAAAATAATTGAATTATAAATTATATTTGATGGTGTAATTAATTTATAGATAATAAATTGAGAAATTTTAAATATGTGGTATGTTAAAGTGTATGTTTCGATGATGTCAAGACTACTAGTGCATAATTACAGAACCAAAGCCATCAATGAATGAAAATAAAGAGATCAAAGATAAACAATAATCCCCAATCAATAATTGTAAGTAAGTAAGTAAATAAGTAAAACTTTATTTCAATTCGGCATGTAATATATACAATCAAAAACATAAGCTCTTGAGAGCTTTTTATCGAATATAAAAACAAATACATTAATATTAAAACAATGCAATCAGCATGCAATTACAATATTAAAACATATCATGCAGGCAAAAAGCAGAAATTAAAGGAATGCGGAATTGCTAGTAAAGTTCGAAAGCGTGAAAAGTTAATTGCCATGTTGAAGAATGTATTATCATGTGATCAATCTTCATAAACATTTAATGTTTTATTGTGTTAAACAGTCAGAACTTTCCAATATTTTTTTTCAAGTAAACCTAAATTTAAGGTGGAAGACCTAGTACAATTTTCAAACCATCTCAACATTTTTTTTTTATTAACTATTTTTATACACAATGTAATTTTCGTGATAACTAAACAAAATAAAATGGTAGCTGATAATGAATAAACCCATTAGATCAGTCCCGATGTTTACGTTATTTCAATCAATATGAGAGTATATGGAGTTAAAATGCATTTTTTTGGTCCATTTTTGATAATTCTATAAATCTGCATTTTCATCTTTTAGAGCTTGAAATAAATGTATTATTAATGTCATTTTTATACGGTTTTGCAAAACCGTATTTACTTGTGGCCTTTCGGCCATTTTTGTTTGTTTACATGACAACCGTCATGCTCTTATCACCTGTCGAGACAGAGATGGCTCATCAAAATATAGATCTGGTGCTTGTTAGATAACACTACACTTTGAATGTTACTACTTTTGCAGATTTTAAGATAACTTATCGTGTCTCAAATGGTAAATGTTTAACTATGACAAATTGTCAGGAGGATTAAAATGACGATATTTATATTGTTTCTCTTGCTTGTATTATTACGCTAGTTTTCATTCATAAAAATATTCCGGCAAGTAACGTAAATTAACGACTTGTCCTACATTCAATTTTACGATAAATCTAGTTGTGTATGTTCCGTTTTCATATTTTTTTGACATTGTATAATAATGCTTGATTTTTGTAGCGCTTTGAGTATCAATTATTGTGTAAATAAAGTATTTATGTCGTTTCCTTGTAATGGGATTCCCCTTATAAGCTCATTAATTATTTCCTGCCATATACCACCGAAGTACGACAGTAAACGAAATAGTTCACAGTGATCGTGCGAAAATTTATGGAATCGGTTCTAATTAGTTTAATTTTGAGAACAGAATCAGCATAACAGAAATAAAGAAAAACGTGGCATTGACGTAGGACGCTCTTTAAGCCTTTACAAAGATTCGAACAGTTACTGGCGTAGTAATTTAATTTATTATACTTTATGCAAATTTCTTACATTATCCATTCATTTCATTGGACAAGCGGAATTTGTTAATTTTCACTAACCTTTCATAAGCCCCACCCATCCCTAGCAGCATGTGATAATATTAGCAACGGGTGTTAATGCCTAAAATTAACACCCGCTGAGCCCGAAGTTTGCCGATCCAGGCAGATTAACACCCGCTCCGGCCGAGGTTTACCGATTCTTATATAATTATTTCCTCATCATTTCCGTTATCACCAGACGACAACAAACCGTCAAGCGCTCGTCATGGCATTTATTGACATATCTCTGAATTAATTAAATAAATTGAAGCGTACACGAAGTCAAAAGACGCCTGCTCTTTACGTTTTAAACTGGAAGCCTTCATATGACGTCATGTTGTTAATGTTCCAAATTCGTCAACAACATTTCGCGAAATTTTAATTCGTGCGATTTTTAGAGAATGAATATGCAAGAATGATATATTTTTAATTACAATATTGAATTTAAGAATTTTAAGTATTGAACGGTATTAAAATTTAATGCCAAACATTTCAAACAACAACTGCACTGTAAATTTTCATTTTTTTTTCAAAATGAGAAAGAATACATTGGCTTGAAAATTATTTATGCAATAGTCAGAATATAGAAGCAAACATGTGATAATATTTATCAAAATATACTATTAGCATTTTACATTAATTGTTATAAACATTTTGTTAATTATCTTGCTAAATTTGATGTTTTGTTGTTGTTAATGTAAGTAAACTATCTTAATTTATGACTATTTTTTTTAACAATTGTCCCAATAACATAATGCACACTTGAATTATTAGGCATTCAGTATAATAAAAAAAACATACTACCCTTGGATGAAGGTGTTAGGGTGATTAACACACTCTGTGAAAAAATTATCACCCTCGACTTCGTCTCGGGTGATAATTTTTTCCCTCGTGTGTTAATCTACCCGAACACCTTCATCCAAGGGCAGAATGTTTATACTATTATTTTCGCGTGGGTTTGTTGACAAACATTAATCAAAGGTAGAACAACATATGAAAAGTGCATGATGAAATATAAGTAAGATCTA
>MJUT01065276.1:5429-41611 GCA_002080005.1 Gigantidas platifrons | reverse complement strand
AAACCGTAACTGACTTTGTCAACCATGTTTAGGTCCTTTGATTCTCCTGCTTCCATATACTTTTAAAATATTCAACTTTCCAATCTTTTGACTGTGAACGAACCTGGTCAAGTTTTTCCCCCAGAAACTCGTCGAACGCACATATTTAAATCAACGTTTTATTTTATATATCTCGTCAGTCATGATTTTGATAGAAATTCCATAAGATGTTAATATAATGTTCATTAGTGTTCGGAAATGAAAAAGGGTGACAGAAAAGAAACAAGCTAAGCTGAAAACCCTGTCTCAAGAACTAAATTTCAATAATTTAAAATTTGAAATATATATGCATTATCACATTTTGATATATTAATGTACAAATAAAAAATGTAAGCATATTGTATCACAGCGGTAAATATCACAGATACAGTAATTGAAAATGATATCACAAAATGTAAATAGAATAACGACAGTTTTGAAAATGGAGACATGCATTATTGCTAGTATACCAGCGAATCCGTAGGACGATCTATTATACTAGTGATAATGTATGTATATATTTTCAAATCTGTCGATACTGACAATATTCCTTAATGTGGTCAAGGAAAATATATACATTACCGATAAAAAGATAATTCACCAATGCTTATAAATTATCTCCATATCGTACATACACAGATATTCCACCAATGTTTATAGATTTTGTCCATACCGTCTATGTCTTAAATACATCAAACATTTAATCAGTGTAGTCATGCATGTCTTCATCTTGGTTATTGATACAAAGTTCAAAGTGCGGAAATATTTCTGGGAATGGAGTTGATATTTTAACGCACTGATTGCATTGAATGCAAAATGCTTTGATTTTAATTTCTCTTTTGCTGTCATATACATGTAAAGAATATTTGTCTATCTCACTGGAAACACGCGAGATTCTGATAGGACTTTGGGTTTCCCATCCCTTTGACATGCGACTATTGATATGTGTATGGATATGTGACAGAACGTAGGAGGCTACAAACCTATAGTTGTGAGTATGTCCACTCATGCCTGATTTGCGACTCACGACAAACGGTTCAACCATTTTGTTTTTTCTTATTAGACGATAAGGTACAATCTCAAAGTCAACGGGATTCGTTTTGCTACAATCATGAGAGACTAATATATTCACCATTCCACCCTTCTCAATTTGCACGGCTGATATGCGTGGTATAGAATCTTTTGACTCTGCAGTTTGATATAAAACCGATTCTTCTGGCTGCCCAACTGGATTGGATTTATAAAACAGTGAAATGTTGCAAAGTGTGTCCATATCCTGTGGTATTACGAAGTGTAATGAAATAACGTTATCTCTGACAACTTCACATTTTGTTGGGTGTAGGGTTGCTGCAGACTTTGCGCCTCTAATATCAATGCTATAGAGAGACGATTCTAAGAAATCGTCCTCATCTAAGGAATCCATCTGTACTGTTAATCTGATGGAATTTTCTCCGTAGTGTAGGAAATGAAAATCTGACTCAAACAACCGCATTTCTGGTTTAATTGGTAATGGTTTGCATACACGCTTGAATAGTTTGCTATCTATTTGAAGTTTTTCGTCCACAGTAACTATGAACTGCAAGGACGACTTTCCGCACATTCTAAACGTTGCCTGTGTACCTTCTACTTTGACGACATGAAAGTTACACAACTCTATTCGATTCTTCTCATTTTGAAGTATATCCTTCCACAACAATGCTTCCTCTAATTCAAGGGCTCCTGTGTACTTTGTTGTAACTGATAGCTGTTTATGTTGAATGTTCATTCCAATCATAATAAGTTCCAGTATGTCATCTTTCATCTTATTTGTCAGTAGTGACAATATAATGTTCTTTAACTGTTTCTCAATATTACAATCATCAATAAATGCCTTGTAAAAGACTACTTCAATGTTATTATGGATTCTGATCATTTCGGGATTTTTTTGTTTGTACGTATTCTTCTCTTCAGTCAGTTGTGATTCGTCGTTGTATTTGAATGTAATTTTCTCAATATTTCCTACAACTTCCAGCATCCTTCGTTGTAAGACGGTGGAATATGGACAAAGTGAAGACGGCATGCTTAGTAACTTGTAATTGAACATTAAATTCAGCAAAGCGGTCTTCAAATGTGATGAATATCTATAAACAATTCTTACGATGTTGTCCGAAGCTTCCCGAACATCGGTTGATGCACGTACATATGTCATGAAAGATTGGAAATCTATTTCAATATCTGGAGGTATAAATTTCAACATCACGAACAGATTTTGTAGCTCAGATTGGACATCACTCCTTACCACTGTTGTGGGTATGGGTAATCGAGTACTTTGAATAGTCTGATCAAAATCTGGTGAGAGTTTTTCCTTCAAAATGGAGATTCCTAACAATTCAACTGTAAACAATGTATCACTGTCGAGACTGATATTTCCTTGTAATGTAGCAAGGACCCTCTGAAATGCCAACTCGTCTAAAATCTTATAAAGCCTTTGCTTCATAGAAACTAATCCCTTCCAGGAATTGTTTCCCTCAATCATTTCGAAATCTGAATGACGCCAAGAAACCTGTTTAGATGACAATTTATTCATCAATGTGTAGACAGGTAATCTAAAGTTGACTCGATCGTAACAGGGGTAACCATGTCCGATGTATCTAATTACAATTACAGCTTTATTAGCCACATCTGTAGAACTAGTATTAATACTTGGTATCCACAAACCATCTGGAATACCCTCTTGATGTCGAACCGTTATACAATATTCTCCATTCAAACAGCTGTATACATCGGAGATAAGATCTGTCATGGCAACCGAAATGTTGTCTATGCATTTCATCATCATAATGGGAATAAGAATGTGCGGATGAACCATTTCCCTCCTGTATCTTTGGAAAGCATATGCTATAATGCGTTTCTCGTCAAACACGATTTGTGTATTTATTCCGTACAGTCTTTTTATTTTGCGGGACACATCTTCAGATTTCTCTTTAACAGCATCAAGTAAATCAGAATTCCAAGACCGAAGTACTTGTTGATCCTCTAAATCTTCTAATTTATGTACAATTTGTCCCCGTTCTACTGTGAAGCACTTTTGACTGTTCAGATGGGTACATACACTTATTGTTACGGTTGCATTTTGTAAAGTTATTCCAGTTCCTTGAACAGAAGCGCTATTTCTTAAGACAACCTGGCTAGCCTTTAATTTGAGCCTCATCATACCCTCACATGTTGTAGCAATTGCATCAACCTCTCTGCTTATTCCTTGAACAAGTTGTTCATTTATAATTGTTCCATTTTTAATTCCAAAAGATTTCAAATCGATGTCTAGAGTCAATTGTTTTCGTGGTTCGACATATTTATTTGCCCTATGATTTTCAAGATCAGCATTTGTATCTACATTTGCTATTCGATACAATGAGTTGTAAATCGCCCCAGCTAGATGCTGGTAACGTTGTAAAGCTGTCAAGAGGGAAAAATTATCTCTGTTGTATTTCAGAATACTCTTTTCATATGTAAACTCCCATGTTAAGGTGTCTGAAAGCGATGCTGATTTGTCTTTTCTTGGAGTGGCAGGGTTTTGTAAGGTATCCACGTAAACCACTACAACCTCCCGAATATGAGACAACGATTGAAGAGCAATGTCTACAGTTGCCTGATTAAACATCATCATTAGGTCTTCACGTGTTTCAATACATTGTTCGAGAACATCTTCAAGACCAGCTAGACGACTGGAACGGCATCCAGATAAATCACCGGTTAAAAGTTTCAATAATAAGTCGTAATTACCTGTACGTCGGCGAGATGCAAGTGACATCCAATCAATGCGCAGCTTTACGTCCCTTTGGAAAATTTTCTCTACCTAAAAAAACAAATAGTTAATACGTTAATTGGGTGGATCTTTATCCCAATCACAAGAAGAATGAAATAGTAACCGTTCAATATACGTCAGTGGGTAAAATATTACGGTACATGTGAACAAACTTATCACAAATGTGTCCCATTTGTATTACTTTACAAGTAAGAAATTAAAAATGATAGAAATAAAAGATGCATATATATTTCTTATTCGATTAAGTAAAAATTGTCTCCTTTAAACTTGAAACGGATTATTTTTTTTTAAATATATATTTCAACGGAGGTATATTCTGCTGCTTTCAGAAATGTGATACTGGCCAATTTCATATGTCCACAAATTATTACTATACTGCACATAGATGTTTTCTTAATCCTTTCTAATCCGATCTGGATTGTAGTGTAGAAGATTGGATATTACTTTAAAAAAATGTTATAATTATCTGTCTCTTAAGTGATTTTGAGCAACCCCTAAATACATTTTAATTACTAGTATTTCATTGTATTACCATAACAAAGTTTACTGTGATTTATAGTGGTGTCTGTTTTTTTTTAAATTGATTTTCCAATGTTATTCTGAGAACCGAATTACCCATGGCTATTGATACTTCACCAGACGCTTGCTATGCACAGAGCACACAACATTTTGCAATAGGTGATGACTATTACAACTAACGGTAAACGATTGTCCACATTCAAATATCAAATAACATTATGCATGGCCGCACACACAAAAAGCAAACAGGGGTCGTCGTGGTCATGATCATATGGTAGTTGGATTTACAACTACATGTGCAATCAGTGCCTATCACCACTAACGTTGTGAGTTTGAACCCCGTTCATGGCTAGGTGTACTCGATACAACATTATGTAATAAAGTTTGTCAGTGACCAGCGACATGTCCTCCGATTTCCTCAACCAATAAAACTGACAGTCACGATATAACTGAAATATTGTTGAGAGTGGCGTTAAACACCATAAACCAAACAAAAAAAAACAGTTAATAGTATGTACTTACCAGTGGTACGATAAGTGGCAATATGTCCTTTGTTATATAGATCCTCATATGGGCTTCCTCCGAATGCTGGCTTACCGAATTATCAACTGTAATAGCAGCACTTGTCGGTGTTTGGGTGAAAGCCACTGATTCCAAATAATTCCCTGAATGATCAATATGAACCTTAGGGATATTTCCAGGTCCAGATGGTTCACACGTCACTTTAACTGCCTGTACCGTTTTCAATTTTTCGCTTCCATTGTTGGTCAATATTTGCAACTGACGACCATATATGTGACTTGAAGACAGATACGCTCTTAGGGTAACGTTATGAAGGTTACTACAAAATACGTTCTTCTTAAAACTGTCAATGTCAGCGGTATACTTTCTCCCACATATCGTTTGGGGAATCAACAGATTTTCATCCACATGTTTACTAATCATGTTAACGATATCTTGAGGAAAATCGGCTAAAACCCATAAGTCTGCTTTCGATAAACTGTTGTCAAGTGGGATTTGCTTGACAGAATTATCCCAACCATCATCACCTGGTGTTTCAAGTCCAATGATCCATTTTATTCTTTGTGGTAATGTTTCTGCTAATTCGTGGAATACAGAATACGCATTTTGTAAGTTAGACATGTCACTGTTTTGATGTAAGGAAATTGCAGTACTCCTATGTCCAAAGGCAAAAGCAATTTCGTAGACAGAGGCGTTATCAGAATCAATGGTATTACTTTTGAGGTAATGATTGAGGTATTCTGTGTTGCCACATGCAGCAGCTGTTAACAATAAATCATTAATGTCAGTATCCGTCTGAGACAGTCGTATAATTGTATCTGTGTAATCTTTCCAGGTCATTGCCTTCTTCATTCGTCGATGTAATGTGTCGTTTTGGTGTGAAGATATTTTCAGTACAAATTCTTGAAATTGGTCCAGTTCGTCCTTGTATCCCATACAAGTGAGTAATGACTTCCATACTAGACAACCCGGTGGGAACTGTCGCATCATAATTCTCAGTATGTGGTCTTTTCTTGGGTATCCATCATATATCTTCTGCCAGCCAGTAAAATAACCAGATTTAAGTGGTCCTGCAAGTCCAAATATATCAGTTCTTTTGTCTACAGTGTGGAAGCCTCTACTACTGTTGATACCATTAATGGGTCTTGTTTGCCTCTCGCCAACTTGATATGAATCCCGGCTCTGATACAGTTTTGACCATCCTATGCATAAGTCTAGGACACATTCCAAACAAGAGTCTTCGAATGGGGTGTTCGTTTTGTCGTGATGTTGGTGTTTCTCTGAGAGTAGTACTATGTCAGATGTTAAATACGATAAGATCTGTTGAAGGCCTAGAGAAGCTGCATAAAGTATAGGGGTCAAGTTCTGACGGTCACCTTCTGTTTTCAAAGTACCCTTTGTTTTTTCGTTCACCATCTGCACAATATGGAACTGTTCCGTTTTTACAGCAATGTGGAGTATATTCTCCCCTGTACCGCTTTTCTTCCAGTTATTGTTTCCTTTTAGCTCTAATAACACCTTTATACAGTCTTCATGTCTGTATTGTACTGCTGATGCTACTAAGGTAAGATACTTGTCTTCATAAAAAAGAACTTCAGTTAGCAAGTCCTCATTGTCTTTTACTAGTCCACACAAAAGCTGCAAAGATTGTATGGCGCCTGTTCTTGCCGCGGCAAAGAATATTTTGATTGTTGTGATGAAATCGTTGTCAAGATTTGCCTTAATTAGATATCCAGAACATTTTATAGCACTAGCAGCCAATAAGTCGTTGCCACTTTCTAGTGCTGATGCTATGTCTAACCATGGCTTAGTCTTTTTATTACCTGTTCTCAAGGTGTCGTCCTTTTCATGGGTCTGGTTATTCTCATTTGATAACAAATGCTGATGAAACCAACCACTGCATGCTAATTTGCCAATTGACAATGAAGATACGTTTGCTTTGCATTCTACCAACAACTGTGCAACTACGATTTTTCCGAAGAAATTTGCATAATCTAGTGCTGTGTATCCTTGGGTATTTGTTTGGTCTATTATTTCTGGTCGAGACTTCACTATGAGCTCAGTGAGTGAACACATTCCATGGCTAGCTGCATAGTGCAATGAGCTACTCTTGTCATAGGTGTAGGTTACAAGGCTGGTGTGCATTTGTTCCACAAGGTGAATGCAGAAAGTCTCTCTTCCTTTTATCAAAGACAAACAGTATGCTTCGTCTAATTCTTCCTTTGTAACAGCAAGTCCAATAACTTTGTCCATAAAGTGACACACACTTTTGTAAATATCTATATTTCCCTTTTCTGCTGATAATTTTAGTAAACCTCTACCATTTACATAAGTTCTAATACTTTTATCGTCCTTCAGGCACTTCAGAAGAAAGTTGACTGTATCAACAGAATTCCCTTTAACAGCATATTCGAGTATATTCCAACCTGCAACATAAAACTGTCCCATTAGATCTTTAACTGACGGTTGATCCATTTCACCAACAAGTGGAATTCGGTTTCGTTCCAGGTATCGCACGATTTCATGATGACCATTTACACTGGCTATGCATATGAAAGCAATAAAGCAATATTTTTGTTCCTTCGTCATTTTGGACACTTCCAAACTGCTGACAATACATTTGATAAAGTTTATTTGTCCAGTTTCGGCGGCTTTTGCCATAACTGTTTGCCACACAGGATTCAATTCTCCAGATTCAATGACAATATGTTGTCCAATAAGTTCTAAGTACTTCCATAGATGTCTATCTTTCGCGATATCAACTATATCTGACTGTAATGTTAGCGTAGCTTCCATTTTAATTGCTCTTCTAACGTGTTCGATATTTTCCTGCTCTAATGTGTACCTACTGCATATGTCTTCTGACTGAACTGAAAATGGAATCAAATCTGTGATTGTGAAATCAAGCAAGAATGGAGTTTTTAGCATGGCATCATTTGTCTCATTCAATTCATCAAGCAATGTCTTCAACACCCAGGATTCTCCAGAAAATAAAAGTAGTGTCCATATTTCTCTTGGAATATTCCCTACTCCAACTGATGATATATGTTGTCTTATCATTTCAGATACAGACTGGTGTATTTGATCAAGGGGCGGATCTGTCATACAAGAATATCTGTTGTATTTTTGTGTGTAGTCACCAAATGGTAAATAGTGGAATAAGGTGATAAATTCTCGAACAACGGTGTCCTCATAAAATTTGTTCAACATTTGCTTTACATCCGACAGTAATGCTGTAAGTTCAGTAAACGAATTCAGTCGTCTGCGAAGAGCGAATTCTATCAATTCTTTTCGATCTTGGTCCGAATAATCGTTGTTCCCAAACAAATGCGAAAATATGGGTTCTTCTGACCGTGCATCACAATGCATAACAACATATATTAACAATTGCTTTAACGTATACACCAATTGATCTTGGTGTTTCGCTGACGACATAAATTTCCATACTAATGCTTGAAGTATCTTCTTGTCCTTTCTTGATTCTTTTTGCACAGCCTCAATGTTACCATTCACCAGTGCACATACTAAAGGAGTAACATCATACTTATCTTCTGCGTGGACAGATGTTTTATCGAGCCCCACGATTTGGGAGACCAAGTCATTTTTTCTGAAAATATATGCCATGTGAATTAAACCAACCCCATTTCGTTTAGCGATATGAGCAAGTTTGACCAATTGTAATGTTTTCTTGTAATCTGGGGTTCTTTCGATTTTAGCAACTACAACTTTTGTCTGAATGATACTTTGCTTCGCTTTATTTATTCTTGATACATTTTGTTGTTTAAGCTCAAAAATATTTCCCTTACATTTTCCTATTCTGCGTGCCATATTTGCCGATTTATTCACTTTATCCGGGAAAACACGTCTACCAAAGTTTATATTCCAATCAACTAAGCAGTTTCGAGGAATATTATTGAGTGACGTTTCTGTTTTGCGTGGAAGTAATGTAAATCTTCTCTTAACATCGAAATCCGGAATCGCTCTTTTACAAGTAGGATCACAACCAGCAATCAACAAACACTGGGCACATTTCCAATGTTGATTACTTAAAGCATACCACAATGGAGATGCTTTGGTGGCATCCAGTATGTCTAGCGTAGGTGACTCGCCAACTTGATTCGTCCTAAGCTTGCTAGCTACATACTGTAACACCACTAGATTTCCATTCTTTGTAGCATGGTGTAAGGCTGTTTTACCATGATTATCCTTACAACTCATTATTATGTCATACGATGATTCTGTTGCTAAGGAGACCATAGTTTTTGTAATCATGCGATCATAAATAATATTCTCATCCCTTATCGTTACATTAAGGATTACTTCCCCAATTGCAGTATGTGTGAAGGATTTCATGTGCTTCTCGATGTTGTTCAAATGTTTCATCATCAGATTGGTCGGGCAATGGATACACAAAAGTCGTATATAGTCACTGAAAAAAATAATTTTATGTTCGATTTAATTGCTAGAAGAACTTATCACATATATACAAATGTAGCAGTTATGTAATTTCTATTTTCATTCCGCACCATTTTATGTTTACAAATACTGGCCGCCTTCAGCAAGTTGAAAATTTATTATTGGAATCTCTCGCATATGTTCAGAGGGCTGAGTCTGTACCGCTCAACTGAACTATTCTGTCTGATCACCAGTTGGATAAAGCATCACACAATAATCAGCTTTAATCAGATTTTTGGATCCGATTTCTAAATACTAATTTCGTGTCGTGATCGTATGATAGTTGGATTTACAACTACCTATGCAATCAGTGTCTATCATCAATAACGTTGCGAGTTCGAATCCCACCCACTAGGGCGAGGCGTATACATTATGTGATAAAAGTTTTTCAGTGACTTGCGGAAGGTGGGTGGTTTTCTCCTGCTACTCCGGAGTCCTCCACCAATAAAACTGACCGCAAATATATAGCTGAAATAGTGCTTAAGTGACGTTAAACACCATAACCCTAATCCTCTAATTTCTTCTTTTATGTCTATTTTACATATGGCAAAGGTACAAACATACTCCAAAATAAATTAGAGTATAAGAAGCTGTTCAATGGAAGTATCAAATATCATCACTTGTTCTATTGCAAATCTGTAGCAATATCATTTCCAGACTAAAATTATAGGGCTTTAAAATCTAAAATTTTAAATCCGGTTATCCGTAGGAAACAATTGGGTTGATGTTGGTGTGCTGTATAGCATCGTTATTTAACTGTGTGGTATTAAGGCAAACATCGGTATTACCCCTGCCTCTTTTTGGAAATAACAATGTGCAGAAAGGCCGTTGTAAATTTGCAAGTAAATTCATCGCAATAAAAACCCATCTTCAACCCACCCCATATTGCCAATATAATTATTTGGATTTGGTACTGCTGGTGTTTATTGATGTTTTTCAGAGTATGCGGAAGTTGTTTTTTGTGTGTTCGATTCAACTGGCCTGACTGCACATTGGGAGATGCCATGTATGGTGGAGAGCTAACCAGAAACGTGCCAGTCTGATAGATTTATAAGACTATTCAATTGATGACTAGTGATATTTCTATATCTGTAGTGAACACTTGCTCCAGATTTCACTGCGTATAATCCAAATAACAATTATATATTTAGTGGACACTTGTTCAAGCCTATTATTGATCTGTCAATCTCTGATACCAGGGTTGTCCATATCCCTTGCATACATATATATTTATATACATATACATATATATCTAGTTTCCTGGTCTGCTATAATTTGCAGCGACCAGTTTACAGACTATTGATTAAATTCACAAATATATTCATAATACTCTCAAATATATATATATTCATAATATTCTCAAATATATTCAATTATAACCAATTTGTGAAAATTAAAGCTGTGGCCAAATACTGCCAAAAAACATAATATTTTGTCTGAATTGTGCCTCTAGGATAATACGGTAATATCTAATGTAAAAACATATTAATGCCACCTAGAATCATACAATTGAACTTTACAAGAATAATGTAAATTATTTAATTATATAAGAAAATATTAACATGAAATATTTCATACGTAGATTGAACTTTTGAAGTAAGAATGTAGCAAAATATCATATTGTTTAAAAAAAAATAATCAAGCGATTTGATTAAATAAATGCCCAAAGAGATATAACTCTAACAAAAAAATGTTGAAAGTTAGATTATATAGTATACCGGTATTAATATGCCATCTTGGTTTTGAAATCGGCGCCATTTAATGAACATCACTACAATTATATACTCTTGTAAACGATTTCTAAGAATGTTTTTAATTCATATTGGGTAAAACTGTCTTTCATGGTGTTGGCCATCTTGAATTCCAGATCCGCAAAAACACAAAATTGAAAGGAGACTATATCAGGAATATTTCCACAATATAGTCTTTCAATGTAGAACTCCGTGCGTTTCCAGTCGTTTACTTTTAACGTTTTCATTGGATTAAGACTTCTTGTTTTATTGTTTGCAAGGTGGATTTTTAGGGAAATTTTCATTTTCACTAGGTCATTTTCTGAAATAGCTATTTAAATCCTTTGACTGTGTTTGTCATCACTTTCACCGTGCTTCAGATATATATAACGTATTTTTATATGCTTTAGAATGGAATAAAGTTTTATTGCTGTCAGAAGAAAGTTCCAAGCGAGAAGCATAGTTGCATAATACCTCCTAATCGTTCAAATAATCAAGGATATGCATTTTGCAGAATGTTTCTTTTAAAAAATGAGAACTTAGAAATCTCCAGTGACTTTCCAATATTTGAAAATATTTCCTTTTCAAAAGGAAATATAACATAATTTGGCACAACGTTTTTCATCGTAGATTAAAATTGGGTAAAAAAATTGTTTTTATTATTTAAATATGCTGCTTTGTTACCTTTGTAGGAAGACATACCTCAAATCAAGTATTGTTACAACCTATGAAAGTTCACTCTCAAATCAAGTATTGTTACAACCTATGAAAGTTCACTCTCAAATCAAGTATTGTTACAACCTATGAAAGTTCACCCTCAAATCAAGTATTGTTACAACCTATGAAAGTTCACTCTCAAATCAAGTATTGTTACAACCTATGAAAGTTCACTCTCAAATCAAGTATTGTTACAACCTATGAAAGTTCACTCTCAAATCAAGTATTGTTACAACTTATGAAAGATCACTCTCAAATCAAGTATTGTTACAACCTATGAAAGTTCACCTTCAAATCAAGTATTGTTACAACCTATGAAAGTTCACTCTCAAATCAAGTATTGTTACAACCTATGAAAGTTCACTCTCAAAGGTTGGTAGTAAAACGGATGTGTCAAAATATTTTTATTTAAATATATTGTTAACAAGTTTTAAATATCTAATATTTAAATATTAGATTTCAAATAAAAAAAATGTCACATATTTTATTAGTTAAACCATATATTTACTTTTTAGTTCATAACAATATAGGCAAGATTTTCAACTGGAGACCACCATTGTAAAATCCCACGAGGGTGAAAATAGAAACAATCTCGATTACCCGCCTGTTTGTTTACAGGGTAATCAAGAATGGACTTGTTGTTAGGATTGCTTTAAGAGGTAAAACCACTAATTAATTTCTTTAATGTTTTCTACTAAATTTGTGTTTTTTGAGCCTACCTGCCTATTACGTCTTAAGTTTAACCTTTCCAAGACTATATATTATCTGAAACTTAAATGATTTCTCTACCTTTTGTCAAAATATCAGGCTATGGTTAAAATCAGTGAAATGTCAGGGCTATGNCCACCCCACCCCCACGTCCATGAATTCAGTATTTATAGGTCATGCACCAAATCCTCCATAAAGGTATTGAAATACAGCTATATCCATCAAATTTGGGCTCACAATAATCTTTATATTATATTTAACTTCAATTATCAATTTTAATTATGCCATTCCATTCAATATTTTTCAAAATACTACAAAGCCAAAGGAACATTTTGTTTAAAAGAAATACTTTCTCATATGCTGCGATTTGTTGATTTAGTGGTTTGACACCTATATATAAGTTTACTGTTTCTACAATATGTAATATAAATGAATATATTTTATTCTCATAAACCAAATACATATAGGTACAGAGAAGTAAATAATAATATACTACATATTAAATGTTGTGCATACCTGTCCTGATTGAATTGGTTGATCACTAATTGATGGGCTTTCTCTAAGAAATAGTCATCTATTTCCCACAGCTTGTTCCTTGCACATTCAGTTAACATTGCTAAGTTCACATCTTTCAGTTGTGCATGGTGTGGCATTTCTAATCTAAAAAGATAATAAAGTCGATGAGCATAATGTACACTATTTGACATTTACTTTTCATTATAGTACAGTGTCATTTCTATGGTGTTTAACGCCACTTTCAACAATATTTCAGTTATATGTGGCGGTCAGTCTTATTGGTGAAGGAAACCGTAGTACACGGTGAAAACCACCAACCTGTGGAAAGTCACCACTTTTCAATGCATTTTCATTTTAAACTGGTAAATTACAGATAAGAATATAGAATAAGATAGTTACTGCTTAGTACAAATTAGTCCCAATAACACCCACCTTGACCACACGTCTTGAACGATCCTCAGTCTAGATTTATTATGATTTCCATCGTCATACAGTGGGTTAGTTTTCCTCAAGATCTCCCTGACTACAAATAATGGAAACAATCAAGAAATTATTCTTAATAATATTTTTTTCTCATAAAATAAAGCAAAATGATTTCTCTGTGTTTATGCACATAATATCTTTCATGACACTGTTCGCGGTACGTGATGGTCACAACAACCTGAAATACCAGGTTTTCGGCAATGAAACTGGGGTACCGATCAGATTCAAAAATTATTTTGCGATCGGAAAATTAATCTAGACAAGCACAGATTAAATGTCCTGTAATAAGAAAATAAATCTGACACTTTCTACCAATTTTAACCAATCAGAAACGAGAACCGCAATTCGGAAATTGAAAACACAAATCGGGATTAAAGGTCTGCCAATCAAAAATCTTTAACGCATTTAAAATTATTTATTATGCAATCAGAAACAAGTAAGGCAATTTGAAAATTGAAAACGCAAACCGCTATTTAAGGTATACCAATTACAAACACACCTATTAATATAAACATTTCTTTAAACGTTAATTGCAAAACCCCCTAAAAGTATGATTTGATTGTGCTTTAATTAAGACTGATTGTTTCCCAGAGGTTATCTGACTTCATTAAATGTAACTGTCACATATATCTAAAATAGTACTGAAATATACAATGTAAAGAAGACATTTAAACATCATGTGACTATCCCACATAGCTTACCATTCACTGATCCTTTCATACAACATTGCTCCAGTAGTTTTTTGTTTACATCTCCACTATGGTCGATTAGAATCTTATAATTTTGCCAATATCCACAAGCCACAGCCATATCAAGCGGTGAGACACCATCCACGTTCTCAACATTGCAATCAACAGAGCATGGTGCCTGTAAATATCAAATATGTCATTCATATACACATGTATAACACACTCAATATCAACAAACTAATTATATATACAGTAAAAGATAATCATAATCGAACAATTGTTGTGGTTTATGGTGTTTAGCGCTTTCAAAAATATTTCATTTATATTGTGGCGTTGGTTTTATTGTTGGAAGAAATCGGAGGAAACTACCGACAAACTTTAACACATAATGTTGTATTGAGTACACCTCACCATGAACGGAGTTCGAACTCACAACTTTGGTGGTGATAGTCACTGATTGCACAGGTAGTTGTAAATCCGACTACCATACGATCACGACCACGACGGCCCCAAATAAATATCGCCTGGTTTCGAAAATAATGCTAATACCACATGGTTCCATTAATAGTGATAATACCGCATGCGTTCTCAATAGAGATAATACAGCATGATACCACCAATAGTTCTATCGCATGGTTTCGCAAAAGAGCTAATACCGCATGGTCTCGTCAATAGTGCTGATATTACATGATCTCGCCAATGGTAATAATACCGCATGATCGTAAAGTCAACCCATTAACAGTATGTAATTAAATATGCAAATGCAATTAGAACTTAAAAAGCGCAAGTGAATCAGTGAAAGTGTTTTTTATTGTTTGGTAATACCTGTGTTGCCGTTGTAGATCAAATTATCAAAAGGGGGGCTTGAATTACATTAACCAATTTAACCTCGGCACGTTGTTGTGCCTTTCCCAATCCAGTCGTTTTTTGTGTTCAATGATTTGCTAGTTGTTCGTTTTGTTGATATTGATGGAATTGTAAATTGTTCTTGTATACACTTTGTTTTCTTAAGCAAATGGAAGGCGACAAATGAAGGCTCCATACCTTAACAATCATTTTGAGAATCGAAGTATCTTGAAAACCAGCAGCCACATGAAGAACTGTTGTTCCTAGAGGTAGAATTCCTTTAATTCGAAACAGTGGGTAGCAGTTGTTGATAAAGCACTCTTCTCTTGTTTTTATGAATGATTTGGTATCTATTCTTCTGCGTAGAAGGTGGACATATTCCAAAGAACTTGGGACATTTTTCCAAATCCTCAGAACATTAAACTGGTGTGTTGTTGAGGTTGTTATGATTTCTAATTCTAATAATTCTAATATTGTTAGTATTAATTTAATCATGTTATCTACTGTGTCCTCAGCAATTGCCTGGCTTTCTTGTTGTAAGATGTCGATATCAACAGACGTTTCCATGCCAACATCCGATTTGAAATACTTCATACCATGTTTTAAAAGTAGATAAAGTACATTTTCTGGCACATCTTTCTTTGTGGCTATTATAATTAAATTTTGTAAATATGAAATGTTTGTAGATTCGGGGAGCCTATAACAGTGAATTTTCTTTTGAAAATGTCTATGAAAGTAACACTGTTTGTCTGAAAATGCACAATTCCAAAGCACATCTGATGCCTTGACGATTAGAGATTCTGCTAAATCATAACATTTCATCTCAACACAATCCATCAAGCATTCGCATACTACATGGACACTGTTTTGATGACACAAACCAAGATGGAAGTCGTTGTCAAGCAGTGCAGATCCAATTTTCTGGAAGACATCCATGGGTACACATGGTTTGCTCTTTAAAGCAGGGTGGTTCTTGCATAGTAGGTTTCCTAGCAGAGAACGTCTTTTCACTAAGGAAATATTTAGTGACTTACAAAGTTTTTTTAAATACTCGTGGCCGTCCGTTTCCTTTTTAGTACTATGGACGTGTTCTTTTGCTTTGTGATATAATGGTAGAAGCTGTTGAACAACAGCCAATGACAGATGACGAGAGCTACATGCAATGCTGAGTAAATCAAACTCATGCAAAGCACGTTCCTTATTTGTTCTCCATTTTTTAAGTACTGACTCTACAATATTTGCTGACCCAGAATTTATTGCTAATGCCATCGTTTTGTCACTAATAATATTCACATTTTCCACCAGAAATTTGATGATATCAACGTTGTTCTTCTCAATAGCAAGATTGATGACTACCTCAGCAGTAAACTTGGTTCCGTTTAGATTACATCCAATAGAGAACAGGTATGTTAACAGTGATAACGGAGTACTCTCTCGCTTGCTGCCTTTTGATTGTGCTACCACCCTGCGCACGGCTTCTGATTTTTCAATATCGGGAATTAGCTCAATGACTGCTTTGACAAGTTTTAACGATTTCATATCTATTGCTAAGTATAGACAATTGCGTCCAAAGTTATCCCGATAAGTAGATGCTCGTGGATCAAGTTTGCGTATTTTCCTCATAACGGATACCTTTCCAGTTTTCACGGCCAGGAAGAATGGCGATATTTCGGCTTTCCAATTGAATCTGTCGTGAAGCTTGAAAGCCCTCAGTTTGATCTTTTTATTTCCGTTTTCTGATGGTGAAATACATGTGTGCCTGAAACAAATATCACATGGATGTTTGTACATAGTTAAGAATTTATAAATCAAAACGTATTTGTTGATGTACAACGACATATTCTTTTTAGAAGAGTCAATATTCTTAATGCATGAAGAAGACTGTTTCAAATAAAATATAGTTTTATTTATTAGGATGATCCACGTTGTTGTGCATGTGGTTATTTATTTGAGGATGCTATTCATTTTTTACTTAAGTGTCCTCTTTATCAATATATACTCTTTTGATTTAACGAAATTAGTGAATAATTGGATACTTTATTGTACAAATCAGTGCATAAATTTATCCGACAAACTTGTTAAATTATCCTTAACCGTGATATTATCTCAACACAATTTATAAGTTTTACACCCCCTTCTCTCTATTTTCTTATGTTAAATATTAAAACAATATTAAATATGTACACATAGTTTATAGCATAATTTTGTTAGGATTATTAATTATAATTGATATAACTTGTACATTTGCTGTCATTTGATTGGCTTGGCTTGGTTTATGGTGTTTAACGCCACTTAAGGCACTTTCAGACTTTCAACAATATTTCATTTATATCCTGGCGGTCAGTTTTATTGGTGGAGGAAACCGGAGAACCCGGGTAAAATTAATGTATTTGCACGGAGAGGGACTAGTAAGTTGTACAAAAATGTTCCCAATCCATTTGTATAAATACTGACAATAACATCATTATAGAGTAAATATATTTAAGATACTTGCGAAATATAAAATGTTCTACAGTATAACAAAACAAGTTATATGGGCAAATTTAAATGGACGTGGAATTTGAAATTAAGTTTGATAAATTGTTATTAAATTTTTATCCAAAAAATATTATAATAGAAACGTTTTCATTATTATTGATATTTAGCATTGCAAGATTCATTGTATCAATACGAATTAAATCATAAGATATCTAAATGGAATTAAACAGTGCTCGACAGGTTGTATTGGACAAATGGTGTAAAGTTACTCACTTGAATGATGGTTTTAACAGATGTCCACAACCGCTGCACTCTTCATAGACAAACTTTGGGGATTTATACAACTTTCTTGCAGTAGATTCAGCTTTTTCTCTGCTAATCCAAAGAGTTGAACTTTCGTCTCTCGCCATTGAAAAAAATTTGCCTCTCACCATTGAAAATGTGGGTGTGATTTCTACAGTTGTGTGTGCTCGAAAATCGGTGAACGTTATCTTCTCTATCCATGAACTGGCGCGAATTTTCAGCTTTGATTTATTTCCATCTTCTACAACAAGAGCCTTGGGTTTCATTGACAACTTTTCTACAATAAGTTCAACGGTGCTTTCTTTCAAATGAACCGCAAAATGTAAAAGACCATATCCGTACTTGTCAACCACTGTCATATCAACCAGCTGATCACACCATCTCAGAAGATAGCACACAATGTCATTCCTGCGGAAATATGCTGCCACCAATAAAGGGGTTTGTCCATTTACATCTCTGATGTTCGGCTTCATATGTTTATCTTCCATAAGACATTTAACAATGTTAACATTTCCGGTCCCGCAAGCGTAATGCAAGGCAGTGGATCCTCTCCAGTCTATTGCATTCGGATTAGCACCTCCTTTTAAAAGAACCTGAGTGCATCGAAGTTTGTTTGATTGAGCTGCTTCGTGTAAAGGTGACCTGTTAGAGAAATCACAAACTTTGAAATTAGCACCAAGAGATTTTAACAGAATCAGAGTTTCTGAAGCGCCATAGAAAGCACAATCAAACACGTATGTATTCAGTACATTAGGAATGGACGTGAGTAATGGCAGTATCATGCGAGCTATAGTTTCAAAATGTTTCAGTGGTTCTTCGTCAATTGTTTTGTGTTTAAACTTTCTCAAAATAGGCTGAACTGTTTTCATTACCATGCAAACAGTGGTTTCCGCCATTGCAATATTTGAACGGAAAGCGTTGATCTCTTCACAACCACTGATGTGCCCATAACGAATACAGAGTTGTATGCCCTTGTTTATGTCAGAATCGGTCATTTCTGGATACATCAACATTTGTATTTGATCTATAGCACCAACTTTACACGCAATATGAAAAGGTAGAAATTCTACTACATCTCTCTCAGCTCTGTTGAATCCTTTTTTAACCAGAATAGCCGTGACATTTGTCAGTTGTAAGGCTGAAGACATGTGAAGCAGTGTAGTTCCTATGTTTTGAGTGTCTGGACATGATGCTATTGACTTTGCTAACTGACGTACGTGAGGAAACTTTCGATTTTTCATCGAAAGATACAGAAGACAAAACTGAACTCGATTATCAACGCAATCGGTTTCAAGTTTAGAGGCGATAAATTCGATATCTTTTGGGTTTTGTTTGTAGAGTAAGTCTAAACAGTTATTGCCGTTGTTATCAGGCGCGTCAATGTCTGCATTCAGTTGAATCAAATATGTGATCGTTGCAGCTCGTCGTCTATAAAGGGCACGATGAAGGGGAGAACACTTGCCGTTGTCAGTATGATATATCATCTCACTTCCCATACCCGCGACTAAAATCTCACAGACATCTAACTTCCCATTGGCTGCTGCATAGTGAAGAGGTGTAGCACCTCTTTGGTCAGTCAGACTTTTGGCTGTTGTTCCTTCTGGTAGTTGGTGAATAGCTGTTGATAATTCTTCTTTTTGTCCTAAAGCAGCGTGTATGTGAAGAGGTGTGCCTCTACATTCTGAAATAATAACATTGGTTTTCTACAATAAATTAAGCTATGATCAGTTATAGTATTGTCGCTATCAGGGCTCTAGAACATTCTTTATGCAGTTAGGGGTTATCGCCAGTAAAATTTCAGGGATAGACCCTTGTCCCTGGAGAATTGTAATCGAATTAATCGACCCAATTGAACTTGTTCAGTGACTTACAAAAGGTGGATGGTATTATCCGAGTATTGAAATGTCGTATCTTAGATATGAAATACATGTAGTTATTTTCTATGATTGTGTCAGCTATAGTTAGAAATTGGATTAAAGAACAAGACATTTGAAGTAAAAATGTAGATTAATAATGATATTTATTTAAGAAAAATTTCAAATATTCCTTATAATTTAATTTTTACAACAAAATTTAATGATTCCTCGATATTAATTATACGATTATTTAATGTGACTATTTGAATTTGTCATTGGCGAATGAATATGTAGATGACGTCAAAATACCAACTCAGGTTATCAAGTATAACCAAACTTTTGTCCAGCCAATCAGATTGCAGTATTCAAATTAAATTAAATTATATAAATATAATGATATGATATAGACATTAGTTTACTGGGTTTTTGTCAATTATTTTGACTATTACTTTTATCTGTTATTTAAGAATTTCAGGATGGACATAGAGTGGTGTAATCACAGGCGCTTGTGTAGAGTCAAAAATATGCTCGCTATGTACCTAAAATACAACAAGGCCGGACTCACTCCTACTACCCCTGTCACTTCAACCGCTATTTCCCATGTCAAAATGTCGATAGAACACAAATCGCCTACTGATTTGCGTAGT
Organism: Gigantidas platifrons; assembly: GCA_002080005.1. Lineage (NCBI taxonomy): Eukaryota > Metazoa > Mollusca > Bivalvia > Mytilida > Modiolidae > Gigantidas > Gigantidas platifrons. The sequence goes on along the minus strand of MJUT01065276.1, from coordinate 21,319 downwards.
GAAATTATTTTTCTTCAAGGAAAATCCGTTTTTTTATATCTTCCTACCTTCTACACCCCCATACTAACAGATAATCCTCCGATTTTGTTGATACACGACATATCGTAGGCTGCAAAAGCGAAAGTAGGTCGCGTGACGTCTTTCCGCCTTTCGTTCGTACTCGGGTTTTATCTTATATAAATACTAAACACTAGAAATTCCAAATTCAAATTACAGGGCGCTAAAATATGAACTTCTCATGTATGTTTCGTAAGGCAATAATAAAACCCGAGAACGACCGAAAGGCGAAAAACATATTTTCGCTTTTGCAGCCTACGATATGTCGTGTATCAACAAAATCGGAGGATTATCTGTCAGTATGGGGGTGTAGAAGGTAGGAAGATATAAAAAACGGATTTTCCTTGAAGAAAAATCATTTCGCTACGCAAATCAGTAGGCAATTTGTGTTCTATCGACATTTTGACATGTGAAATAGCGGGTGAAGTGACAGGGGTAGTAGGAGTGAGTCCGGCCTTGTGGTATTTTAGGTACATAGCGAGCATATTTTTGACTCTACACAAGCGCCTGTGGTGTAATGGTGTAGTTGACTCGAGTCTCGACCGGGTCAAACTAAAGACTATTATAAATTTAGGTATTTGCTTCCTCTCGCCTTATCATATATTTGCAGTATTCTTATATTCTTATTAATAAATTGTGCAATGATTGGTTACTCATTCATATATTAGATTAAAATAAGTACGTATATGTCGTGTTCTTTATTTGTGTACAATAGATAGATGTGAGAAGTCATTGTTCGTTTTCTGGATATTGGTCTTTTTAGAACACAATAATTATTAAAATTATACATAAAAAAGGGCTTAAAAATTCAGATATCAACTTTGTACCTTGTCCGTTTAAAAATAGTAGAAATTTTCATATATTTTTTTTTTAAATCGTATCAGTACAGGGACTGGGGACTTGTACAAATATGACCCAGCTTAAAAATGATCCCCACCCATTGATATAAATAGAGGACAAATTTACGACCTAATCAAATACAGTCAAACCTGTATTAAGAGGTCACCTTTGGGACAAAGAAAAAGTGGCCTTTTAAGACAGGTGACCTCTAAAAATAGGTTCATTTCATATGCAATATTCTATGACAGGACAAGAAAAAGGTGATCCTTTAATGCAGGTGACTGCTTAACAGAGGTGATCGCATGGACAAGTATTACTGTATTTGAAGGCTGAAAAAAGTCTGCACGCTGTATATAACAATCTAAATATATGAAGTGATGCCCCTACCCCGTTCTGTACCTCCTGTAGCTCTTTTTCCCCCTTCATTTTAGTTTTTAGTAAAGACGGTGTATAAGACACCGCAATATTAAAATCTTTGTTGAATTTGGCTTAATGGATCTTGAGTATTTTCAGAATAGTAAATAAATTTGTAAACATTATATTCTACTCTTTAGTGAGCTATATCATGGCGAGAACAAGTTACTTTTCAATGAGATGATGATGTCCGTTTTGTACTAAACCAACATCCTTAGCTGGATTTTTATCGTGCTAACTCACTGACACAACAGTCCATGGATAGTTTTTTCGCCCCACTCGGACATATTATCCTGATTCTGAGCAAACCCGTCTTTGCTCTTTCTCCTTAATGCTGTGTGCATAGCAGAGAAGCAAAAAATACCAATGTTATAGTCTTTAGTTTGCGAGCACTCTAAGCATTACACCACTGATGCGATAGAGTCAACTCTTTAAATGATGTATTTACAAATATATACTATAATATAGTAGGGGCCCGGGTGGCTCAATGAGTTGGGTCGCTGTATCTAACAACTCATACAAGCCTATCACCAATACGACGTGTGTTCGCGCCCGGCTTTGTAAATTACAAAAAGGGTGCACTCGACTCACAGCCTCAAATGATAAAGTTTACCAGTTGCTTGCCCATGGTTGGTGGTTCTGTCCGGGTACTCCGGTTTCCTCCACCACTAAAACTGGTCGCCATGATATAGCTGAAATATTGTTGAAAGTGGCGTTAAAACACCAAAAATAAAACAATCAATCATATAATATAGTAACTTCTAGTTTCTTACATAAAATAAATGTTACAAATTCGCGCCTAGTGATGAAGTTGGCGTTAAACACCAATCAATCAAATGGTAAAACTCAAGATGATCTCTGCTGACTTGAACATTAATTAGTGAAGTGATATATGAATTCCATGTTAATTCTCAGTATATATTTGTCTCCTGAGTGAATCAGTATTTGCAATTAACAATTTGACTACTAACCTACGAGTTTGCCGCTCCAGGAAACGATATCTGTCGGTATGTGTGCAAAACCTTCTATTGCACTCGCACCTAGCTCTTCTCTTAATACTTCAGATGGCCAATGGCTAACTTTGCTGCGTTCAAACAAGAAAATAACACAAGCACACGTAATGGAATATCTTTTTCCGTCGTAATTATACCATATCTGGAAAAACAAATACAATCACTTTATTTCTATTTCTATCACTTCTAATTCAAACGACGTTATGGTAAAGAATAACTACTTTTGATCCACGGCGAGACCGGGAGCGTAGGAGCCGGAGTACGGGTGGCATGTGTGTGTGAGGAGGGTAAACTATTTTTGCCTGCTTTGATGCAATTTTTTTTCTGCTTGTCACTGTTAAAGGAAAGCTCCCCTGACTTTTCGGTCATCTACATATCTGGAAACTTACATAGTATAGTGTTTGATGTGCATATAAAGTGGACAAGTGTGTTGTTGGGTGAGAGAGGCGGGGGTAGAGTATTGCTTTATATTGCAAGCACAATGTTGTTGTATTTGCATACTCCATTCGGGTGAAGAAAGGGAGTAAATTATCGGGTTATAGAGTCCTTATTTCCAAACCTACCATTTATAGTAACTTTTATAATTATTTTGTTGGGTAAATTAATGGTGTCGTAATTTGTTTGCAAGAAAACTTGTCTCGTTATTTTGTTTACTTACATTTGTATTTTCATAGTATATAAGTCAACTACAGTATAATTCAACTGACCTCAGAACAACTCAAACACTCGGGTGTATATGGGCCACTATATACTACTGCCAGTATCGGATTTACGTATAAACTTGGCAGGTGGAATCCTAGGGCCTCAAAATCTGAGGATGCTCCGGAAAAGGTGTATAATATTATTGACAATGTCATAGGCCTTACTTACATATGCTGTCATACCACACTGTAGTCTCTAAACAACCTTTCAGTAATTTACTTTGCAGACATGATGATCAGTGATGGGAGGGGCTCACAAGTGGAGAAGACTAGGGCATCTCTTTATCTAAATCCGACAATGGCTATTCCCATTTTTTTTAAGAAAAGGGGCTGTCGTGGTCGTGATCGTATAGTAATTGGATTTACAACTACCTCTGCAATCAGTGCCTGTCACTACTAAGGTTGTGAGGTCGAAACCTGCTCTATATGGCGAGATGTACTCGATACAACAGTTTGTGATACAGTTTGTCAGTGACTTGCGGCAGTTCGATTGACTTCTCCGGGTACTCCAGTTTCCCACACCAATAAAACTGATCTCTACGATATATACTGAAATATTGTTAAAAGTGACGTTAAACATCATAAACCTGACTCTTACACTATTCTGAGAAATAATGGGTATAAAAGCTAAATGTTATTTAAGGAATATTTGAAATTGTTGAACAGGTTATACGATATAACCTGGTTTGGATCAGTTTACGCTTAATTTAATTTAAACATATTTTATTGTCTAAATAATGACAAAAGGATCAGACACAAGTTTTTCAACTTAGTATTGTCTTCTCCATATACATACAATATACAATATACAATATGATATGCATTATTATTAAATCATTTATCTAAATTTTTTAACATGAAGACATGAAACAATAAATGTAGCAATAAAGCAGAATGCGACAATGGAATATCATTAATAGTAACCAATCAAACAGACCCGAGTATTAAAAAAAACCAAACAAACAAACAAACTGGGACATAGACAATAGCACGTGTTTTTAGTTATTGGATTAATAATAAATTGTTTCGCCAAATATAAGTAATTTTAGTTCACTTTGTGTATTATAATATGGTAATAAAGATTAGTTATCCATTGTCGCATACTGTTGTAAACAAAAGAGAAACAAAAAGAAAAGAAAAAAGAACAATACAAATAATCGTTCGAGGTCAGTAACGAACGGTAAACAATATAAACATCAAAACACCATATCATACAGTAGTCAATTTATTGTGAAACGACCTGTGTCTTGAATGAATTTTTGAACTTGCAAGAACATTTGTGTATTTTTTTTCATCGTTGAGAATTTCATTGCCAAATAATAAAGTAAGCTCATCTATTAGTAAATCATTGTTTATGAAAAGCGTAAACTGACCCAAACCAGGTTATGCAAGTATAACCTGTTCAACAATTTCAAATATTCCTTATAATTTAATTTTTACAACAAAATTTAATGATTCCTCGATTTTAATTGCGATGATTTCATGTGACTATTTGAATTGGATGAACACGTTGGTGACGTCACAATACCAACCCAGGTTATCGAGTATAACCAATGTTGCTCCAGGCGGTTAAGCCAATCAGATTGCAGTATTCACATCAAATTATATTATATTTGAGTAGATACAAAATTATTTCCATTAATTTGATAATACGACAAATCACAACCGACTTTCAATAGAAACGTTTTCCTCACTCTAATATGTATAAAGTGTATTCCTTTCTATCAACGCAGCCTTCTAAGACCCTATAGATATGTGGAATCTGCCCCCAAACACTCAAACTATACTTCGCTTCATTTCTTAGATCGCTCAGCTTAAAATGTCCACAGGCGTCTATACCACGGAATAACATCCTCCCCCCCTTTTTTTTTAACTTTCTGTATGCATATTTATTTTCAATAAAATTTCATGAATATGGACATGAATAAGCTTAAATAATGAAAACGAGATGAAATAATAAAGAAATAAAGAAATTTTATTGAAAATAAATATGTAAACAGAAAGTTAAAAAATGGGGGGGGGGTTTCGTGCCACGAGCGCCTGTGAACACGCCGACGTAATAAGAAGTAAATTACTATTACAGTATTTAATTTTACTTTAAGAGCACGTGATTTACATATATTTCTGAAATTTCTATGATTCGGTTTCAATTTCGTTCTAATAAATGTGTTTACCATATAACAATGTTCAAAAAACCACAATTTTGATATTTCATTTCTTAATTTGGGAAGAGAATGATCAAGAATTTAAGAACAAAATGTTCCTTTAATTGATTATTTTACTGTATTGGTGAGATTTTTTGTTTTTGTTTTTTGTTTTTTGTTTTTGTTTTGTTTTTTGTTTGTTTGTTTTTGTTTGTTTGTTTTTTGTTTGTTTGTTGTTTTTTTTTTTGGTATACTACTGGTTTAATTGATTTTTTTAATAATTATTCTCTTTAGTTCTGCGTTACATATTTTCATACTTGTATAAGTCAGCTGACTTTAGTACATGTCTGACTCGAGTATATATTCTCGGACGCAATCCATTACTGCGACTATTTCGAAATGTTCATTACCGCACAGTACTAATTACCGGTACCATGGATAGATTGTCATGAAACAGAAGTTCCTCTATACTATTTGTTCCAATTGGAAGAAATATTATGGAATTTTATAATATTTTGTCCCTACGCAATAATTTTTATAGAATATCTGCTCCATAAGGAACATTTACGATGACATTGTCTATAATAATGTTTTCAAAGAAGCGGGGGGGGGGGGGTGTAAGAAGAAGGATATTAAACAGGATATTGTCATTACAAGTCCTGTGTAGCTGTACACCACAGATCTCATTTTAATTATCACATCTAGGGAAAAGACTCTTGATATGTAGGTGTACAATATATAGTTAATTATAATGAATGTTGTACATGTGAACAGTATGGTTAATCATTACAGTTGCAGATTAATAAATTTAGAGGAAATTATTATGGCTTACACATTAAAAATCGGACAATTTTCTTCTCGAAATCTCGGTGAGAGGTGTGCATCGTCACTTTTATGAATGGAATATTTCTTTGAGGAGATGCACTTCTTCAATTTGTATTCAGTCACTATACAGAGTTTGATAAGGAAAACTATTAGACTATCTAGGTACCCTCTACGGTTGATGACAAAAATTGCTAAGTTCTACAAATGGACGTTTTCCATGGTCAAATGTACAGTATATTTTAAAACTCCCAGGCAACAATATTGATTTGCTGGTCGTAAATATCAGCTTACTGTCTCCGCCAACACATCACCATTAAAAATAATTTGCGACCATCAAATCAACAATTGATGCCAGAAAATATTCAAATACAATACAATTATTCCATAACTGGATATTCATTCAAAGCGCTCTAGACAGTATGTTTGCGTTTTGCGCGAAAATGTTTATTTACAAGGTGTTGACGTCACATAATGGCAAACGTCTTCGGATACATCACAACATAGATGTGTTTATATCTTTCAGTGTTTTACGAGCGATTTCAATAAAAGAAAAACAACAAACGCTAAAGATGAACATAGCGGACTATGATTTCATAACTGAGCTGAATGAATTTAGGAAAACCGGATTTTTATGTGATGCAGTGATAACCATGCTTGAAGACAAAGATGTATGCTTCAAAATCCATAGTGTTATTCTTGCTAGTTGTAGTCAATATTTCCGATCACTATTCAAATACGAAAATGAGAAATCAAACCAAGAAATAACAATTTCTGGAGTTTCTTCTAAAACAATGAAGCAAATCATAGATTATGCATATTTACGAAAAGTAGAAATAAACAAGGAAAATTTTGAAGATTTATTTGCAGCTGTTGACAGATTTCATATATTTGGACTTTTGAAAGATTGTTCAGACTTCCTATATGATCAAATGGATATAGAAAACTGCATAGGAATCCTGAAATTTGCTCGATTTTACAGTTGTGAGGTCTTAAAATCCAAAGCTTTAAAATTTGTGTTATCGAATCTTGATGAAATGGTAAAGCACAGCCAGGAATTTGTTGCAATGGAATTCGCTGAACTAAAAGAATTACTTGAAGACGACGAACTTTTGGTAAAAGATGAAAGTGATGTGTATTTTGCTATTCAAAGATGGGTCGAATTTAGTTACGTTTCAAGAAGAAATCATTATGAAACTTTATTTCAGACTATTCGTTTGGCATTTTGTAAACATGAATTTATCACTAATGTAATCCAGAGGAACAAAACTATCAAAAAATCAAAACCCTGTATGTCAGCAATCGATAAAGCAAAACAAATAATTTATTTGCGCGACACGACAAAGACAACGTTCTTGACATTAAATGATCCATTATTGCGTCCACGTGTACCATCTAGTGTAATATTTACAGTTGGAGGTTGGTCTAGTGAAGGTGTTGTAAATACTGTAGAAACCTACGATAAGAACGTTAGCCAATGGTATTCCATTGTCCCACCAATGAATTTAAAACGTTCATATCATGGTACTGTTAATTTGAATAATACGATTTATGTGATTGGTGGATTTGATAGCACGCGATATCTGAACAGTGTCTTATGCTTTGATTTGGAAAAACGTGAATGGATTGAAAAGGGTCCAATGTACTTCGCAAGATGCTATGTTAGCGCATGTGTTGTGGGTGATTTTATTTACGCCTGTGGAGGCTTCGATGGTCGACAACGTCACAAAACGGTTGAAAGGTACGACCACACCCGAAACCAATGGACGCTTATTAAGGAAATGTGGCAGCATAGAAGTGATGCAGGTTCTGCTTGCTATGACAATAAACTATATGTTGCTGGAGGATTTGATGGATTAGTGTGTTTGGACTCTACGGAGGTGTATAATCCACTAACTGACCAGTGGACAATACTTGACAAGATGACAGTTCCGAGAAGTGGACTTGCTCTTGTTGTGTTTAACAACATTCTGACAGCTTTAGGGGGATATGATGGAGGATCGAGATTACCAACAACAGAACAGTATGACATGCAGCGGAATGACTGGAGAATGTTTGATGAAATGAATGTAGGACGAAGTAATTTTGCTGCTGTTGTTATGGATGATCAGATTTATGTCGTCGGTGGATATGATGGCTCTACTACATCGGGTGCTGTGGAAATTTATAATCTACAAGACATGCATTGGCAGAGAATTAAAGAGCTTAATGTTGGGAGAAGTGCAGTTAGTGCGTGTGTAGTATTTAAGGAAGGGGCTATGAGAGATTTTACATTTTATGGAGCGCACAGTCTTTCTGGCGGTGACGATTAATAAGTTTGACGATATATAGAAAATATGTAGACATGTGATGTTTCCATATGGTCAATTACAAAAAAAAACTCACATTTTCTGGCATCAGAGTTTCTACATGCCCTCGTTTGTTTCTATCCTACTTTTCTTAAAGGTTACATTTTAATTACTTTTCACAATTTCCAGTGATTTAATTATATATGACTTGCCCATTTAAGTTTGTATTTTGTGGGGAAAAAACATTTCTAAAATATATACTTTCTTGAGTATTATCGAACTTTATCAGAATAATATGTATATAGAAATGTAATTGAATGGTATTTGAATGTTTGCAGAAGAGATGTAGACAAATATAAAAATAGTATCATTATGTTTGTTTCTTTGTATAATATTACAAAAACCTTCTGAACATTTGCTATACAAATACAATACAAATACAAAATATTTTATTGCTAATCACAGCGCCCAAGATGAGCAGAATAATCACAATAAATTTAGTTACAATGATTGGAATGATTTACATATGATTCATGACATTTATATCAACAGTTACAAAAAAGAAAAAAGAAAAAAAATATTTTGCACATTTATTAGGAGGCACACAGAATAATGTATTAATGACCAATCCATATAAACATATACATTTTGTGCATGTACATGCAGATTATGCCTATCTCGTGTACACATGCTATTGTCATTTCGTTAGCCTCTTGACATTATAATATTGACAAAGAAACTTTAAGACACCATAATAAATTGGTACCAATTCAAGTTAGTCAAAATATGTTGGGCGATAAAATCATACATTTATACATGAGTGACTGGTTTATGATGTTTAACGCCACTTTCAACAATATTTCAGTTATATCGTGGCTGTCAGTTTTATTGGTGGAGTTTCGAAACCGGAGTACCAAGAGAAAACCACCGACCTGTCGCAAGTTACTGACAAACTTTAGCACATAATGTAGCTTCGAGCACACCTCCCCATGAACGGGGTTCGAACTCACAACTGACTAGCACTGGCTTAATTTTAAGTCAAGCTTTAGTCACTTGAAATTAACTTCCTTTTCTAAGATAACTATACTACACAACTTTTAATTCATTATTTCAGCAGCATTCATTTTCATGTTTCGTGAAAATCTGAACTGAAAAAATATGTAACAATAGGTCCTTAACGTTTAGGAATTTGAATTTGAATTTGAATTTTGGTGTTTAACGCCACTTTCAGCAATATTTCAGCTATATCATGGCGACCAGTTTTAGTGGTGGAGGAAGCCGGAGTACCCGGAGAGAACCACCGACCCTGGACAAGCAACTGGTAAACTTTATCACTTGCGGCTGCGAGTCGAGTGCACCCTTGTTGTAAGTTACAAAGCTGGGAGCGAACCCACGCCGGATTGCCAACACTGTTGGTGATAATAGGCTTGTATGAGTTGTTAGATCCAACGACCTAACTCATTGAGCCACCCGGGTCCCCTTAACGTTTAGGCTTCCCACCAATCTTTATTATTGTCAGAAGGGTTTATTGAATTTCATAACTATTTTTCAAATAGTTGAAAAACGCGTTATAAAACAATTCAAACTCAACATGATATATATGAAAATACAGGAGATGTCCTGGTAATTGTTATATTAAAAGAAAACAAAGAAAAACCAGAGGCTCCCAGGAGCCTGTAATCGCTCACCTGGATCAAAGCTGCTTTCAATAACAACGCAACTGCACTGTGGTGGCCATCTTGGTGGGAGAGCCTGACTGCCGGACACAATTTTGGAAAGGACCATCGAATGACTATTCCATCAAAGTTTGGTTCTAATTGAGCTACTGGTTCCAGACAAGATGGTTTTTATGTGAATTTTTCATAGGGTTCTTTGTTAAACTAAGTTCAGCTGTGCAGCCATCTTGGTCAGAGGGCGGGACCACCAGACACAATTTTGGAAGAGGACCATTCAATGAATATCTTATCAAAGTTTGGTTCCAATTGAGCAACTGGTTCCAGACAAGAAGATTTTTATGTGAATTTCCCATAGGGTCCTATGTTACGCTAAGTTCGGCTGTGGGGGCCATCGTGGTCGATAGATCTTGACATACTGAACATGTTTGCAGTTTAAACTTAACATCTATCTCTTATAGTTTTTGAAATAAAGGACGTAAAGTATTACAATTTTGAAAATTTGATGAAAAAAGGGCAATAACTCCAAAATGGGTCATGGGATTTACTTCAAAATTGCAGGGTAGGTAGATCTTGACATGCTGCACATCTTTGCAAATTAACCTAACATCTATCTCTTATAGTTTTTGAAATATAAGATGAAACGTATTAAAATAAAAAATAAAATAAAAAAAGGGCAATAACTCCAAAATGGGAAATGGGATTTACTTTAGAATTACAGGGTAGGTAGATTATGAAATGCTGCACATTTTTGCAATTTATACTTATCATCTATCTCCTATAATTGTTGAAATATAAGAAGAAAAGTATTAAAATTAAAAACAATTTGATGAAAAAGGGCAATAACTCCAAAATGGGTAATTGGATTGACTTCAAAATAAACGGGTAAGTAGATCATGAAATGCTGCACATTTTTGCAATTTAAACTTAACCTCTATCTCTTATAGTTTTTGAAATATAATACGAAAAGTATTATAATTTTGAAAATTTGATGAAAAAAATGGCAATAACTCCAAAATGGGTATTCAAATTTACTTCAAAATTGACGGATAGGTAGGTCTTGAAATGCTGCACATATTTGCAATTTAAACTTGTCATCTATCTCCTATAGTTGTTGAAATATAAGAAGAAAAGTATTAAAATTTAAAAAATTTGATGAAAAAAGGGCAATAACTCCAAAATAGGTAATTGGATTGACTTCAAAATAAAAGGGTAGGTAGATCATGAAATGCTGCACATTTTTGCAATTTATACTTATCATCTATCTCCTATAGTTGTTGAAAGTATTAAAATTTTAAAAATTTGATGAAAAAGGGGTAATAACTCCAAGATGAGAGATCAGATTTACTTAAAAATTGCAGAGTAGGTAGATCTTGACATGCTGTACATTTTTGAAATTTAAACTTAACATCTATCTCTTACAATTTTTTAAATAAAGGACGCAAAGTATTAAAATTTTGAAAATTTGATGAAAAAAGGGCAATAACTCCAAAATGGGTAATTGGATTGACTTCAAAATAAAAGGGTAGGTAGATCTTGACATGCTGCACATTTTTATAATTTAAACTTAAAAGCAATCTCTTATAGTTTTTTAAATAAAGAACAAAAAGTATTAAAATTTTTAAAATTTGATGAAAAAAGGGCAATAACTCCAAAATGGGTATTAGGACTCACTTCAAAATTTCAGGGTAGGTAGATCTTAACATGCTGCACTTTTTTACCCCATGTCAGATTTTTGATATTACTAACGGTTTCTGAGTTATTACCCAAAACCTGCAATTTTACCATATGTTCTATTTTTAGTAACAGCGGCCATGTTGATTGGTGCATGCCATCACTGGACACACATTTTAAACTAAACACCCTAGTGATGATTCAGACCAAGTTTGGGTACAATTGGTCTAGTAGTTTCAGAGGAGAAGATTTTTGAAAAAGTTTACGACGTACGACGGACGGACGGACGGACGGACGACGGACGCCAAGTGATGGCAAAAGCTCACTTGGCCTTTGGCCAGAAGAGCTAAAAAAAACTAGCTAATATGACCTCGAGCATGATTTTCAAAACGATTGATTAAAAAAATGCGTGGTATTGTGTTCAAAAATTGAGGCCAATCTAACGTACGTGTCATCTCCTAAGTAATTATTTTGGTGTTTACATATTACTGTATATAATAAAGGTCGTAAACTTATATACCTTAGGTATGCCTAGTATGTGTGTCCATCGAACCAGAAAATCATCGTACGTATATATACAGCATTAAACAATAACACACCAAATTAAGTGTTCAAACATTTATAATAGTTGTATTTTTTATCTTTAGATATTTTTTTGGCATATATTCATATATTAGTTTTACCATAGCCTTTTCCGTTGTTTGGGGAAAAACCATATTTATATCTGAGGGAGGGGTGGGATTCGGTGTTACGACAGCATTTTTTTCCCTATTTACTTATAATTTCTCAATGTATTAGACAATTTTTTATTTATTCTCATTATCTATTTTTTTCTCTCCGATATCATATTGTATGTTGTTTTTTGTTTGTTTTGTTTTTTGTTTTTTTTTGCTGACCTGTTACTTTGAATACAGTACTCACTTGTGACAACTTATTACATGTACCTTACATACTATACTGACTTGTTACAATCCGCATCGGTGGCGTAATTGTTAGCATGCTCGCCTCGAGTGTGGTAGATCGTGGGGTCGAGCCCCGGTCGTGTAAAACCAAGGACTGTAGAATTGGTACTTGTTGCTTCTCCGCTAAGCACGCATCATTAAAGAGAAAGAGTAAAGACTGGTTGCTTCGGAATCAGAATAATGTATCTGAGTGAAGCGACATGTCTACCCGCGGACTGTTGTTTCAATGAGCTAACACAATAAAAATCCAACTCAGTGTGTTGGTCTAGTACAAAGCGGACCTTATCATCATCTCATTGAAAATGAACTTGTTCTCGCCATGATATAGCTGAAAAAATTACTGAATTGGCGTTAAACAACAATCACTCACTTCTTATAGCTTATTACATGTACTTTACATACTGTACTCGCCAGTTACAACTTATTATATGTACTTTGCATACTGTACTCGCCAATTACAACTATTACATGTACTTTACACACTGTACTCGCCAGTTACAGCTTAATATTATATGTACTTTACATACAGTACTCGCCAACTACAACTATTACATGTACTTTACATACTGTACTCGCCAGTTACAACTTATTATATGTACTTTACATACAGTACTCGCCAATTACAACTATTACATGTACTTTACACACTGTATTCGCCAGTTACAGCTTATTACATGTACTTTACATACTGTACTCGCCAGTTACAACTAATTACATGTACTTTACATACTGTAGTCGTCAGTTACAACTTATTACATTTACTTTACATACTGTATTCGCCAGTTACTACTTATTACATGTACTTTACATACTGTACTCGCCAGTTACAACTTATTACATGTACTTTACATACAGTACTCGCCAGTTAGTACTTATTACATGTACTTTACATACTGTACTCGCCAGTTAGTACTTATTACATGTACTTTACATACTGTACTCGCCAGTTACAACTAATTACATGTACTTTACATACTGTAGTCGTCAGTTACAACTAATTACATGTACTTTACATACTGTATTCGCCAGTTACTACTTATTACATGTACTTTACATACAGTACTCGCCAGTTACAACTTATTACATGTACTTTACATACTGTACTCGCCAGTTACAACTAATTACATGTACTTTACATACTGTATTCGCCAGTTAGTACTTATTACATGTACTTTACATACTGTAGTCGTCAGTTACAACTTAATTACATGTACTTTACATACTGTATTCGCCAGTTAGTACTAATTACATGTACTTTACATACTGTAGTCGTCAGTTACAACTTATTACATGTACTTTACATACTGTACTCGCCAGTTACTACTTATTACATGTACTTTACATACTGTACTCGCCAGTTACAACTTATTACATGTACTTTACATACTGTAGTCGTCAGTTACAACTTATTCCATGTACATTTTTTACTTTGAATACAGTACTCGCCTGTTACAACTTATTCTAAGTTGACATTTTGATTGTTTAAGTTTGGATTATGCAAAGTTATCAATATATAAAGTTCAGTAGGACATGAATAGAGGGAATTGTATACTTTGTCTGACTCTGACAGACATCTGGGGCAGTGTTAATAAAACTACCCGAAAATATCATCTAAGACATATCTTAGGTCATATTTTAGGACATAACAGTAAACCAAAACTGTATTATGACTATTAAAGCCTATGACCTCGTTCAACATTGATTTCTTAGACCGTCAAAAATTCATATCGACTAATCCAAAAGATCAATGGTATACAAATTAATCATATCTGGGCGCTCACAATAAGCTTAGAATCTTTTTGCGTACGGACTTTATGGAATAATTATGTCGCATGGCATGTTATTAATATGTTGATTTATACTGGGGGAAGAATCGATATCAAAGATAAGAATAATATATCTACCTTTTTATACTGAACATCTGGATACTGGAAACATTCCCGTGGGGATTCCTGGTTGGCTACCTGGGGAATTTTCGGCAGGATGTCAAAAACTGTTAATTTACTTTCATCCGACTTCAAAATCTCCTTGGTTTTACATAAAAATATAAATCCACCATCGTAGATATTTTTGAAAAACTTGGTGATGTACCTCCTGACTTGGTGTAGTTTTGTCCGTGAATGTACGGACATAAAACGATATTGCACACATGGTTGTGTCCTGGACACTGCCTGGAATCGTATCAATAGATCGGGGGTTCTCTCACCCGGTGTTGTTGGTTTAGATGAGAATGTATACACCCTGAAATACATTAATAAATGTTAAGCGATGAAATACAAAGTAAGGATTTCTACACCGTGTAACTATATGCTATAGATGAAATACAGAGCAAGGATTTCTACACCGTGTAACTATATGCTATAGTTTGCCCTTTTATTGTAAGTCTTCTGGGGAACACCAACATTTTTGGGGTCATACCAGATTGGAAGAAATTTCTTTCTTCCTGTCAAAACAAGCAAGCGCTTATACGGTTTATGGGTAAATATATTTGTAACATACTTTCAACAAACTCCATTCTTTCGCAAGGACAATCTTTGGTTTTAGCAGGTATGTTCACAAATCAAGAGGCAGTGAAAAAAATAAACACTGATGGCATAGTTGACTGTCCAGAACTATTTAGTTCCCATGAAGAAGCAGACACTCGGATGGTTTTACATGCACTGTGCGCTGACCAACAGTTTCATGCCAAAGGCTATAATGGTAGAATAGTTGTTAAATCTCCTGACACAGACGTTCTTGTGTTGGTGGTCCACTACTTTCCTCAGTGTGTAACACCTGTGAGTTATGGTTTCAAACAGGCTCTATTTCAACTACCAAGGACGGTAGACGTTACATACCAGTGCACGAAATCTGTAACTGTCTGTCATCTGTAATTTGCAATGTCTTACCAGCGGCAGACGCAATCACGGGGTGTGACACTACTTCTGCTTTTTTTTGGCATAGGTAAGAAATCAATTTACAAAGCTCTTAAAGATTTCCCTGATAGGTTTCATGATCTAACTGCTTTATCTGATCTTGACATAGACCAAGCAATATCTGTAAGTAGGAATCTCATTTCTCATTTGCATGACCCTAAGAGAAAATTTACAAAGGTTCACACAGACTTGAATAAACTGCGCGTCACCATGTCCACAAGAAAGGATTGCTCATTAGTTCGCCCCCCCCTCCCCCTGTGGGTCAACATTCAAACAACATGTTTTAAGAGCTTCGTTTTAAACCAAAATATGGGTGAATGCACATGTTGCAAAACCAGCAATCGGGCTTCCAGCTACCCATGGCTGGCAAGAAGGACAATCAGGGCT
>MJUT01065263.1:52228-66818 GCA_002080005.1 Gigantidas platifrons | reverse complement strand
CGCTCACTTGAACCGTAGTATACAAATCCATGACCGCTCACTTGAACCATACTATACAAATACATTACCGCTCACTTGAACATTAGTATACAAAAACATGACCGCTCACTTGAACCGTAGTATACAAATACATGACCGCTCACTTGAACCGTAGTATACATATAAATGACTGATCACTTGAACAATAGCATGCAAATACATGACCGCTCACTTGAACCATAGTATACAAATACATGACCTCTTACTTGAACCGTGGTATACAAATACATGACTGCTCGTTTGAACCGTAGTATGCAAATACATGACTGCTCGCTTGAACTGTAGTATACAAATACATGACCGCTCACTTCAACCGTAGTATGCAAATAGATGACCGCTCACTTGAACCGTAGTATACAAATACATGACCGCTCACTTGAACCATTGTATACATATACATGACTTCTCGCTTGAACCGTAGTATACAAATACATGACCGCTCTCTTGAACCGTAGTATACAAATACATGACCGCTCGCTTGAACGTTAGCATACAAATACATGACAGCTCACTTGAACAGTAGTATGCAAATACATGACTGCTCACTTGAGCCATACAATACAAATGTTTGGTAGTTTGGAACATGTAGTAGCTAAAAAGACTGCTTCTATTGGAACATGTAGTAGCTATCAAGACTGTTTCTATTGGAACATGTAGTAGCTATAAAGACTGTTTTTATTAGTCAAAGTACTAGCATCAAGTATTTACCTACGTTATACACAAGGATTATACTGGATTATATATTTATACTGGGTAATTCACACTACTTTGGCAATATTTGTACTATCAACAATAACACTTTTATATAGAAAGGGAAGTGATTCTAATTATTCAAGAATCTTCCCGCCAGAAAATAAAGTGCTGAGAAAAGATTGAAGATACCGAAGAGAACCCTTGTTGCATAAATGAGAAAATGACCGGAATATGAGTCATTTGTAACACAAACATTTCGTAATCATTAGTGGTAATGTGGTGTCTGTTCTTCGTCGATTTATGGATTCTGCCTACCCCTTTGGTATCTTCAAACTTCTTAACCAGGTCATGGTGGCGACCGTAAAACTGTCAAGGTGATGACGCTACTATGGAGTATTGGATCAACTGAGAGACATTTATTCCATATGCATGTGCTGCTACATACAAATGGAAAGTTCACAATGGGAAATCTTAAATCACCCCTTTTGTCGTTATGTTTCGTCCTTAACCGGCCCTCACTGTCAACTTAGACATGTAGGTCAAGGTATGAAAGAGACATATCTTGCTAAATTTGTCTACGAAATATCCATGCAAAGCTATTGTGAAAGTGGCATATAATTTTGCAAACTCAATAATGTTTGCATTAGTGATTCTATTTATAAATTTAAAGGTCAATCATACCCCGACCTTGTCCAATATAAGGTGAACAAATAGGTCAAGCAATATTACCTTATATAAGTATCAATGGGAATTTAGTTGCTGATCCAGGATGCTTAAAACATTATTTGGTTTTCCAATGGATTTCGGTAGGTCAGTGGTTTTATCAAGGAACTCCATTTCCTCCAACATTATGCGAAATACCTGGAATATTGTTTTGCAGTGGCGTTAAACACTAAATGATAAAAGTAAATCTCATACCTTTATGAGTAGTTTCGTTCATCAGCTGTACTCTATTGTCCAGTATCCTAACAGCATTTTCCAGCTCCATGATTCTATCATCTTGTGTTTTTTCAGTGATGTTAGATATAGATTTAGAACTCACTGACTGTAACGTTATTGTCAACATCCAAAATATGTACACAAAGTGTGTTTTAGACATCCTTCTATAAGCTATCCTTTGTATTTTATAAATTGCAACAAGTTAGCTAGCGAGATATCGTGACGAGATTGGCATAGAAACGTGATTTTAGCATATGATGAGATAGTCACGATTTTGACTTTAGAAATGAACCATATGGACGAGTTTTTTCGTTCTTTCTTTCTTTTCTGTTTTTGTTTTGGCATTTCATTTCTTGATTTATATACTAGTCAACAAAAGAAACGATACAAAGATTTTTTTAGGATATATTTGTATGTTAAAACCAAAACAATTGTTTATTATCATTTACGTCAATGTTTGCGTGAAACGCGTCTATCCTCACAAAGCAAACAATAACATTCTATTCCGGTACGGAAATTTTCGAAAAGTCAATTTCCCGTCCCATGATTGAGTTTGCGAAGATCGAATTAGGCATTTAAATCACCTGCGGTCATTAATTGTGCTGTCAACAAAGGTAAACAATTTGACATTCTGAAAATTAGAACTTTCGCAAGAACGTCGATGACATGGCTCCGTCAACATGACCGTGAACGAGTGGTGGGTATGGTTCAGGCTGGAATGATTCGCCAGGCCGTTGCAGACCACTTTGATGTGTCTAGAATAACCATTTCAAGGCTAATGATTCGTCTTCGACAAAAAGATAGGAGAAATGACAGACCCCGTAGCAACAGGCCGCGTTGTGACTTCGCAACGTCAAGACAGATATTTATGCCTCATTCACCTCCAGAACAGTATGATAACGGCTGAGGACACTGCCCGTAGAACATCTGGTCTGGCAAACGTCCGAATTACAGGTAGACTGATCGCAGACAACTACGTGAATCTGGACTCCGAGATAGGCGTCCGGTGGTAGGACGAATTATAAAACAGTGCCATAGGACCGCGAGACTAGCTTGGGTTCGTGCACACCGTTGTTGGATGCTTCACACCTGGCAACACATCCTTTTTAACGATGAATCCCGATTTTCGTTTCGTCTTAGCGATGGACGTTATCGTGTGTACCGCAGGCGTGGGGAACGTTTTACGGACCAGTGTGTGTATGAGTCCGACCGTTTTTTGAGCCTGAAGTGCTAAGGTATGTGCTGGAATTTATCATGATGGTCGCACTCAGCTCAAAACTGTTCAAGGAACATTGAAAGCCGTAAAATACAGATACAATAGTCTTGATCCTATAGTTCTGTCCTTTCTGCTACAGAGAAAATGTGATCACGTCTTTCAACATGACAATGCTAGATGTCACGTGGCTCGTGTTTGTCAAGACTTTCTGAACCAGAATCAGATCCGTGTTCCTCCCTGGCCAGCATTACCACCGGATCTGTCACCAATTGAACATTTATGTGATGAACTCGGTAAACATCTTCATCACCGTCAAAATCTCCCGGAAATACTACAGGAGCTGTGTGACGCACTTGTGCACCAGTGGAACAGCATCCCACAAGCCTTTATCTAACGATTGATTGGTTCTATACGTCAGAGATGTGAAGCTGTCGTTGATGCAAGAAGTGGTCACACACGTTACTGAACTCCGCAAACCTCCATACTGCATGACAATTTCTGTCTGTCCATGATTTGTTCTGATAATGATGTTGAGAATTATTTTGATGTTGCCTTATTTGTTATGCCCATATGAATCTAAAGTATAGGTTTTTTGTCAATTTTGTTTTGTTTTGTCTACGTAAAAAATATTGAACATCGAACCCTTGTATCGTTTCTTTTGTTGACTAGTATATATGATAACAATCAGCCCTGGAAATTTAACCACGTAAATTTTGCATATTTTAATGAGATATTTTGATTTTAGAAATGAACCATGGACGCAATGGGTTTGCACTTCGGTTCTTGATTTACATAAAACAATCAGCCCTAGAAATTTAACCACGTCTTACGAAACAACGGTAATTGACCATGACTTCAAAGATGAAAACATCTTTACTTTAGTTATATTTAAACGTCATGCAATACGTTTGTTAGCACTTGCATGACATCGTGATATTTAAAGATGATAAAAATAAGGAAATTTGGTAAGAATATGAAGGAGCGGCAGTGTTATTGTATACAAGCGAATTCGTTTATCAGTTTCTTGTTAAGTGATAAAATTTGGAAATGTAATCCCCCAGCAAGAGGTCATCCTAGTCAGGGGTGTCCTTGACTCACTTTTTGTAAGCAAAAGAGAAGTTATTGTACCGTCTGCCAATATAAATTCAGTGAGTAATTGCTATTTCTCGGGGTGTCATTGGTCACGGCAGACTTGTCATGAAGTGTATAATAACAAATGACAACGTTATTATTCCTAATTGATTTGATGGTAAGTGTGCTCGACTCGAATGTGGTAGATGTAAAATTACCAAAGACAAGGTCTTGCCCATTTGAGGTTTAAGTCAAGGGTATAGCTCTTGTCTTTAGACTATATAAGTGCATGGATGGGATTCCGCATCTCAAGCCCACAACAAAGTTCTTGCCTAGTTAATAAAATGTTTAACTGAACGGTATATTGCTCGGACCTTTAAATGGCTTAAAAGTGTCTGGGTTGGATTGTGTACCTCAAGTCCACATTAGGGTGTCAAATTTCATCTTCGATATTAGGGGGTTGAGATCTATAAGAAGAGTTTGAAGATACCAAAGGGGCACTCAGAATCCGTATTTCAAAGAAGGACAGACAAAGCAATGGTCAAAAGAAAAAGTACAAAAGGACAAACAACGACCTACAAAACATACATATAAAACTAAAGATCGAGTAATACGAACCCCACTAAAAAACAGGGATGAACTCAAGTGTGCCGGAAGGGTAAGCAGTTTCTGCTCCACTAGTGGCACCCGTCGTGTTAATCTAGTTACAAACCCGGTTATAAGTCGTGAATGAGGAAAGGACGGGGAAGTGTTTACGACCAGTGGAACATATCTGTGGTCATTTGTGACACAGATATTCCATAACGGTCAACCAAGTCTTTGTGGTGACCGTAAAATTTTCGAAGTGATGACTTCAACTTTACCAAAAGGAACCCTTGGTTCAGTACCTTCCTTGTTAGCAGCAACCCTCTATCAAGGAAATCCTGATAGGAACCACAAGCTCTGGAATATTGCATCATCTGAGATATCTATACTCCATATGCAGGTGCTGCTGGAATGTTGCTACATATAAATGGAAAGTTCATAAAGGACATCATCTATATAGAGAAACGTGAAATTAAAGAATCGTGCTAGCTTTTTTCCGCTTTTCTTGAAAAGACCCTGTATGAAGTCTTCCTCATACGAGTAAAGGAGCAATTCGGCGAGAAGAGGAGCACTGTTGGTACCCATAAGTATGCCGATTGTCTGTAGAAAAACACATCAACCAAACATAGCAAATATGTTGTCAATCAAAAACTCGAGCATGTTGAAATTATCAGTTTCAGAGAACTTTTTGGTAGAATCAATCAGAGTGGTGCTTTACAAAATAAGATCTGTCTCTTCCTAGCACAAGGTATTTGTATCTACGTTGTTCATTCTTTTTTATGAAACACAGTTGGTCCAACTCCCTTAATTTGTCGTTCAGCTTAGAGTGAGGAATAGTCGTGTAAAGGGTAGAGAATTCAAATGTTTTAATGCTATTGCAGGAGGAGAGGGACCTAGATTGTATGTACTCTAACAGATCTTTCGAGTTCTTCAGAATCCACATCTGATTCACACCACCTCTCGAGTAGCTAGTGTCACAGAAGCTCTGAAGCCCGGGATATAATACATGTTAATAATTTAGAAAGAGGTTTCGTGGAGCATTTGGCAGACCCTGCAATATAGCGCTGTTTGAAAGGACACGTGTGTAATTTAGGAATTAAGTAGAGTGATGGTAGATCCAGTTCTTCATCTTTGGTTGAAATTCTAAAGGAACATAAAACAGACCTATGATAAATATCTCCTGTGAAATTCCCAACGGCAAAGTTCTTGTTCACTTGGCTCTTTAAATTAATTAAGTGCCTGGGTGGGATGTTGCGCCTCAAGCCCACAGCAGTGTCAACTTTAATATTGGGGGTGAGCTCCATTTATATCTCCTGTAACATTCCTACTGGCAAAGTTATTGTCTACTTGGGGTTTAAATCAATACATGTGTAAATAATTCCACCTGTACGCTTATGAATACGCACGTGTTTTTGTGGTAGACAGTCTACCCGGTCGGGTACATGGCGGGAATTTAGACATTCAACTGAAAACATCTGCCAAGTTTGTTTTAGTACACAATTTAAAAGTAAATAGATAAAACAAAATAATACAACATACTAAATAAATGTGACACGCACATGCAGGGTTTAAATTTTGTTTATTTTTGTAATAGTGTGAACTTATTGTTATATTTTTCTAATGTTCTGTATTTACATGTCTCCATGTGAACATAAATCTTAGGACTTTATTTTGTTTGACAAAGCAGTTGTCAAATCCAAATCATTTACCGGTTGACATGAAAGTAAATCATATGTTTAATATTATTTATTAAAGTTGGCAGACTGTTTTGTAAGCTCGCCATCCCAATATTATTTGTGTCATCGTTATTTACCCCAGTAAAGAAAAGAAATATTCTATGTTCGGGTGAACATGTCAAATAGAACATACAATCTTTTACTCATCTAAGTGCCTGTGTGGGATTCTGCACCTCAAGTTCATAGTAAGGTGTCACATATCAACTTTGATATTGTGTGAAGGGGCTCCAGAAATATATGTTGCCAGTGCAGATGCTGTTTGATTAACAACAGCTTCAGAGCTGGCATTCCAATGGGTATAAGCTGTGTACCCCTACTTGTGCACTTGTTTCCATACCGGATGTTGATGATGATTTCGTGTTTATTATGACTAGTTATAGTAATCATGTACTCTAATATATATCCAAGTCTACTCGAAAATAAACATACTACTGATCCTGAAAAATCTGTCTTGTACATACAAATGGTAAATGGGGACTCATATTTGATAACTTACTGAGTTCCATTTAATAATTGTACAGTTTTGTTATTGAATGCCAACATTCTGTCCCTTCTTCTTGTAGACGATATCTCAGTTGATATGTTATTCTGCAGTTTGTTCTGGAAGAGTGAATACCAATCTAGAATTAAGTGATATCCAACATGAATCGGTTATCTCTTATGAAATTTTAGTAGCCATTTATTGTTGTTAACTTATGCTTATAACATATTCTGATAAGTATCGTCCTCAATCCACACTGGTATACTTGAGAAGATTACCATTGTCCAACATACAACGCATACCGTAGCGGTGAATAAGGGTGCTTCCTCGATGAAGGGTTGTCAGGTTACAATACGGAAAGATTGACCGTTGATCATAGTGGGTAACATACAGGAGTAAACGCATTGCGGTCGCTATTATAGCAGTGCCAAATGTGAAACAGGAACTGCCTACCCTCCCGGAGCACCTGCGTTCACATCCAATTTTAGTAGGGTTCGTGTTGCTCAATCGTTTGGTTTCTGTGTGGTGCTTTGTGGTTCATTGCTTGTCCTTTTTGTTTTTGATTTTTGTTTGTTTGTTTGTTTGTTTGTTTGTGACCTCTACCTTGTATGTCTTTCTTTGATTTACGGCTTCTGATTACCTCGTTCGTATCGTCAAACTTTCTTGTTTGTCACCAACCAGCTCTCCATATGTTTACAATGGCAGTCTAGAATCGTTTTACTAGTTAGCCACCTATCCCCCAATCCCTCATTTCTATTCGGTATTTTGCATTGTTGATGTTGATCTCGTCCAGAATATAGCTGAAATGCTGCTGACTTGACGTTAATCAATCCTCTAATCACATATAAAATGTGAACTGTTTGTTTTCTGGTTGCACCAGTATGGGAAAATTATGGTAGAGAAGTATGTACATAAAACCTTTTCTGTCTGTTCCTCTTCGATATACGAATTTTGATTACACAAGAAAATCAATAGTTTCAGTCTTTCGGTACTGACATGGTTTATTAGATATATTTATTATTCAAATTTACAGTTCCTAAATAATGTACTTATTTTCAATACTAAGATTCTCCTCCCATGTCACTGTCGAAGAACAGAC
This sequence comes from Gigantidas platifrons, assembly GCA_002080005.1. Lineage (NCBI taxonomy): Eukaryota > Metazoa > Mollusca > Bivalvia > Mytilida > Modiolidae > Gigantidas > Gigantidas platifrons. The sequence continues at coordinate 58,959 of MJUT01065263.1, read as the reverse complement.
TACTGGGCAGATGCTACCCTTGGGGTCTAATAGTCCAGCAACAGAGGTATCATGAAGAGAACATGTGTAGCGTATGATTTGCAAGTGTGGCTATGTCGACAAAGAAGAATTGCAAAATATCATTCATTTGGCATTTTTACCTTGGGTTCGCTTGGATATATTGTGTTTATAAACTTGTGTACACGAGCACTTGTCATATATAAAAGAGAAGACATTGTATTTTTAAGGGCCGTCGTGGTTGTGACCGTATTGTAGTTGGATTTATGACTACTTATGTCATCAGTGCCTATCACCACTAACGTTGTGAGTTCGAACCCCGTTCATGGCGAAGTGATTGATTTTGATTTGATTTTGGTGTTTAACGCCACTTTCAACAATATTTCAGCTATATCATGGCGACCAGTTTTAGAGGTGGAAGAAGCCGGAGTACACGGAGAGAACCACCGACCATGGGCAAGCAACTGGTAAACGTTATCACTTGCGGCTGCGAGTCGAGTGCACCCTTTTTGTAATTTACAAAGCCAGGCGCGAACCCACGCCGTATTGGTGATAGGCTTGTATGAGCTGTTAGTTCCAGCGACCTAACTCATTGAGCCACCCGGACCCCTCATGGCGAAGTGTACTCGATACAACATTATGTGATCAAGTTTGTCAGTGACTTGCGACAGGTCGGTGGTTTTTCTCCATCAATAAAACTGACCGCCACGATATAACTGAAATATTGTTGAGAGTGGCGTTAAGTACCGTAACCCTCATATCCTCTTTTGAAATGAACCAAATTACGCAACAATTAACAGGAATCAAATCTATTTGAATGACAATATCAGCAATACAAATATTACGGTAGCAAAGGTGTTAGGAGATATGGTGTTTAATGCCACTTTCAACAATATTTCAGTAATAGTGTGGCGCTTCATGGAAATAAAAACAGTGTTACAAATTTGATTATAGATGATTTTGATATTTAGGGTTGATATTTTACTCTGATGTGGAAAAGACTTGGAACCATCACCGCAGTATTTCAGTAAGAAATGAGATTTGGGCCTATGAGACTAGTTTTACTCAACAATTTTTTACTGAGGTGCCTGTATCAATCCAGGAAAGTGAGAGGTCTTATATTTTTGTGCTATAATTATATTTTCCCTCTTTCTAAGATTTATCAATAGGATTTAAGGACTGTGCCGACAGTACATGATATTTTGTTTTCCGCTTTATTAATAGAACATCAAATATATGACACACTATTACAAAGATATTTGATGTTAAAGTGAAACTTTCACAATATATGTTTATCAATTTAGCTTTTCCTTCATCCAGCAAATGTTTTTCTTTGTCGAATTCATTAACCGTGCACTATAATACCCATGAAGGATGACTGCGGACCTTCCTTATTAGTTTGAATATAATTTTTAGATCCATATTCAGTCGTTCTAATCCAAGCATGTTTATCCTTGTCCATTCTACACACTGCCGTCATTGACCCACAGTCGTAATAATCAGTTTCGTATTCTCCTGCCCTGGATATCATTGTATTGTCAACCATCAGTTCTGTCATTACATAATTTTGTTTCCCATATGTGCAAACGGTCCAGGCAAATAAATAAATTCCCTTTTTTGGGGCTACGAATATTCCATCAATATTGTTATAATGTCCTCCAATGTTCATAATTACTCTTTCAAAAACCAATATGGACTTTTTCTCAAGAGTAAATGAATTCGTTTCATCTCTAGTTGTAGCATAGAACATGACTGGTTCAGAATTAGACAAATCTGCAATATAAAAATTTCATTTCAATACATAAATGAATTGATGAAGACAACCAGTAACCTCGGCATAATTTTTTTTCTTTTTTGGAGGGAGGGTCACCAGGGAAGACCATATCCTGGAAATAAAATCATGATGGTATCTAATGACTGCCTATGAATGTGAATCTGCTCTTGTAGGTCGTTAAAAAGTAAGTTGCAAAATTTTTACTCTTTCTACATTTAATATTAATTGATCGTTAAGATCACAAATGCTAACGAACTATCATAGGGACTCGGGGATAGGATATTCCCCTTCTTTTTTACTATGTAGCTGCAAAGCCAGTAAATTTACATTGATAAATGATGGAAGGAAGGCTTCATGAACACTTTTCTTGGATTTTTATATATCATATTACTGTACATATAAGATTAACATAATAGCTGATAAAGTGAAAATCAAAAACAAAAATACCACAAAAAATCTAATAGAAAAATACTACACTGTCGAAAATAGTTCAAAATCTAACAGAAAAATACGACACTGTCGGAAATTGTTCAAAATCTAATAGAAAAATACCACACTGTCGGAAATAGTTCAAAATCTAATGGAAAAATACCACACTGTCGGAATAGAACAAATTATTATAGAAAAATACCACACTGTCGGAATAGTTCAAATTCTAATAGAAAAATACCACAATGTCGGAAATAGTTCAAATTATAATAGAAAAATACCACACTGTTGGAAATAGTTCAAATTCCAATAGAAAAATACCACACTGTCTGAAATAGTTCAAAATCCAATTTAAAAATACCACACTGTCGAAATAGTTCAAAATCCAATTTAAAAATACAACACTGTCGAAATAGTTCAAAATCCAATAGAAAAATACCACACTGTTGGAAATAGTTCAAAATCTAACAAAAAATACCACACTGTCGAAAATAGTTCAAAATCAAATAGAAAATTACCACACTGTCGGAAACAGTTCAAAATCTAACAAAAAAAATACCATACTGTCGGAAATATTTCAAAATCTAATAGAAAAATACCACACTGTCGGAAATAGTTCAAAATCTAATAGAAAAATACCACACTGTGGAAAATAGTGGAAAATCTACACAGAAAAATAACACACTGTGGGAATAGTTCAAATTATAATAGAAAAATACCACTGTGGGAAATAGTTCAAATTATAATAGAAAAATACCACACTGTCGGAAATATTTGAAATTTTAATAGAAAAATACCACACTGTCGGAAATAGTTCATATTCTAATAGGAAAATACCACACTGGCGAAATAGTTCAAAATCTAATAGGAAAATACTACACTGTCGGAAATAGTTCAAAATCTAATAGGAAAATACCACACTGGCGGAAATAGTTCAAATTATAATAGAAAAATGCCACACTGTCGGAAATAGTTCAAAATCTAATAGAAAAATACCACACTGTGGAAAATAGTGGAAAATCTACACAGAAAAATACCACACTGTGGGAATAGTTCAAATTATAATAGAAAAATGCCACTGTGGGAAATAGTTCAAATTATAATAGAAAAATACCACACTGTCGGAAATAGTTGAAATTATAATAGAAAAATACCACACTGTCGGAAATAGTTCAAATTCTAATAGGAAAATACCTCACTGGCGGAAATAGTTCAAAATCTAATAGGAAAATACCACACTGTCGGAAATAGTTCAAAATCTAATAGGAAAATACCACACTGGCGGAAATAGTTCAAATTATAATAGAAAAATACCACACTGTTGGAAATAGTTCAAATTCCAATAGAAAAATACCACGCTGTCGGAAATAGTTCAAAATCCAATCTAAAAATACAATACTGTCGAAATAGTTCAAAGTTTAATAGAAAAATAGTTCTAAATCTATTAGAAAAACACCACACTGTCGAAAATAATTCAAAATCTAACAGAAAAATACCACACTGTCGGAAATAGTTCAAAATCTAAAAAAAAAATACCACACTGTCGGAAATAGTTCAAAATCTAATAGAAAAATACCACACTGTCGGAAATAGTTCAAAATCTAATAGAAAAATACCCCCCTGTGGGAAATAGTTCAAAATCTAACAGAAAAATACCACACTGTCGAAAATAGTTCAAAATCTAACAGAAAAATACAACAATGTCGGAAAATAGTTCAAAATCTAACAAAAAAAAATCCACACTGTCGGAAATAGTTCAAAATCTAACAGAAAAATACCACACTGTGGGAATAGTTCAGATTATAACAGAAAAATACCACACTGTCAGAAATAGTTCAAAATCTAATAGAAAAATACCACACTGGCGGAAATAGTTCAAAATCTAATAGAAAAATACCACACTGGCGGAAATAGTTATATAATTATAATAGAAAAAACATAGAAAGAGACAAAGGTGACACCCTTAGCACACAAATACATGACCTTTCACTTGAACCGTAGTATACAAATACATGACCTCTCACCTGAACGTAGTATACAAGTACATGACCGCTCGCTTGAACCGTAGTATACAAATACATGATTGATCACTTGAACCGTATTATACAAATACATAACTGATCATTTGAACCGTAGTATGCAAATACATGACTGATCACTTGAACCGTACTATACAAATACATGACTGATCGCTTGAACCTTAGCATACAAATACATGATTGATCACTTGAACCGTAGTATACAAATACATAAATGATCACTTGTACCGTAGTATACAAATACATGACTGCTCACTTGAACCGTACTATACAAATACATGACTGCTCACTTGAACCGTACTATACAAATACATGACTGATCACTTGAACCGTACTATACAAATACATAACTGATCACCTGAACCGTAGTATACAAATACATGACTTATCACTTGAACCTTAGTATACAAATACATGACTGATCACTTGAACCGTAGTATACAAATACATGACTGATCACTTGAACCGTAGTATACAAATATATGACTGCTCACTTGAACCGTACTGCACAAATACATGACTGATCACTTGAACCGTAGTATACAAATACATGACGGCTCGCTTGAACCGTACTATGCAAATACATGACTGATCACTTGAACCTTAGCACACAAATACATGATTGATCACTTGAACCGTAGTATACAAATACATAAATGATCACTTGAACCGTAGTATACAAATACATGACTGATCACTTGAGCCGTACTATAAAAATACATAACTGATCACCTGAACCGTAGTATACAAATACATGACTGATCACTTGAACCGTTGTATACAAATACATGACTGATCACTTGAACCGTACTATACAAATACATGACTGATCACTGGAACCGTAGTATACATTATGCTTGGTAGTTTGGAACATGTGGTAACAATAAAGACTGTTTCTATTGGAAGATGTGGTAACTATAAAGACTGTTTCTATTGGTCAAAGTAAAGTACATCAAGTATTTTCCTATGTATTACACAAGGATAATGACAACATTTTACATAGAAAGGGAAGTAATTCTGATTATTCAAGAATCTTCCCGCCAAAAATAAAAGCATATGTAAAGAAAAGTTTGAAGATACCAAAGGGGTAATCAGAAGCCATACATCGAAGGATAGACAACACAACGGCCAAAAGACAAAACAATTATCTACAAAACATTGCACAGAAAACTATTGACCGAGCAACACGAACCCCACTAAAATCCGGGATGATGTCATGTGCTCCGGAAGGGTAAGCAGTTCATACTCCGCATGTGGCATCCGTCTTGTTACTCCTTTAACAATCCCGGTAATAAGTCATAAATGAGGAAATAATCGGATTATAACTACAATAAATGGAAAATATCTATGGTCATTTGTGACAGAGATATTTTGTAACCAGATGATGGTAACGACCGTAAAACTTTCGAAATGATGACTTCAACTTAACCAATAAGCAAACTATATTAAGGAATTCATTATGGGAACCACAAACTGTGGCATATTAGATTAACTGAGAGACATATACTCCATGTGCAGGTGCTGCAAGAAGGTTGCTACACATAAATGGAAAGTTCACAATGGAAAATTGAAATGATCTCTGTTGTCGTAAAGTTTAGTAACCGGTCCTCACTGTTAATTTCGAGGTGTAGGTCAAGCTATGAAAATGACATAGCTTGTTAAGTGTGTCTGTGGGTGCGACTAAATATGCATTAAATACATTGGATTATTATTGTTTGTACATTAAGGTATTGTTAAAGTGACCTCTAATTTTGCAAACTCAATATTTTTTTATATTATTGATTCTATTCATAACATACAACGAATTTGTCCAATAAAAAAGTGAACAAATAGGTCAAACAATATTACCTGATATAAATTTAAGTGGAAATTCAGTGGCTGATCCAAGATGGGTTGTTTTTTTTTGTATTTTTTTTATTAAAGGTGATATAGGCTAAAATTTGTACAATAAACCATAATACCAATGTCTACTATCACCTACGTTATGAGAGGATTCCAGCACATGGCTTTATCCAATGTTTACTATCACCTACGTTATGAGAGGATTCCAGCACAAGGCTTTATCCAATGTCTATTATCACCTAAGTTATGAGAGGATTCCAGCACAAGGCTTTATCCAATGTCTACTATCACCTACGTTATGAGAGGATTGCAGCACATGGCTTTATCCAATGTCTACTATCACCTATGTTATGAGAGGATTCCAGCACATGGCTTTGTGTAGTAGATACAACATTACGTAATATAATTAGTCAATCATTTGTAGGTCAGAGGTTTTTATCCGGGAAGTCCAGTTTCCTCCAGCATTAGCAGGTCAGAGGTTTTTATCCGGGAAGTCCAGTTTCCTCCAACAGTAAGCGATATATCTGAAATATTGTTTTACAGGGTCGTTAAGCACCAGATGATAAAAAAAACTCACATACCTTTATGAGTAGTTTCGTTCAGCAGCTGTACTCTATTGTCCAGTATCTTGACAGCATTTTCCAGCTCCA
>MJUT01065263.1:12846-24114 GCA_002080005.1 Gigantidas platifrons | reverse complement strand
AATGCCTTTGCTGGACATATTCCCATAGGCGCATTGCTAATCACATAGAGTAGGGGGGTCAAAAACCAAATTTTTTCTCAATCACAAGCCAGAGTACCAAATTATTATTATATATTCTGAAGACTAAAATGAATAGGCTTTAGAATTATAATGATGTCGCACAATTTACTGGAGAAAAAAAAATCAGTCTCCTTTTGGGCCAACTTAGCATCTTATCGCAACCCATTAAAACTTGCGGTTTTTCTAATTTTTGAATATGCCTTGCACGCGGAACCAGATAGATATTTTGTATGTACCCTTCTCATTAAGTACAGAACATGACGTATTTTATTAATGTCAAGCAGGTTCCGCGTGCAAGGCATAGTAAAATATTAAGCTAAAAGGGGTCAGTTGATTACATTTTACCATCTGCCTAATGGTAATGCTGACCAATAGTGGTGTAAAAAGCCAACATATTTCTGAGTAGTACATCAATACTATATAAAAACTTTTCGTGTTTCAAAAACTTATAACATCGGCCTTTCGAAAAATAGTAATAAAGATATAGTTTTGTAAAACATAATTTTACACCCTCTCCTTTGGTCGATTTAGGACCTTATCGCAACCCATACCTTAAATACACTACAGTTGACTCCATTCTCATTAAATACAAAATAATGCTCTGATTGAGGTAATGATTTGGTCTATAAGAGAGCATTTGTATATTTCGGATTTAATCTAAAATTATACTTTTTTTTCAAGATTTCACCGGACATATGGTTAATATGGACAGCAACGATATAACTATTATTGAAAGTGGCATTAAACACCAGAAACCAACCAAGTCAACCTTTAATATTGACAAACGTGTCCATCTCATGCATTTTTCCATACTTCGTATCAACTGTAATTGTTTGTAAGAACTTGCGAATGTCTTAAATGCTATAAAACTATCCTCTGATATAAAATATTACAAATAGTTTTCATACTTTCTATAAACTTTTGTTTGCAACAACTTGCTATGCAATTATCCTCTGATTGCTTACAAGGTTCAAATATCTATAAATTGTAGAAAATTATACTCGAATTTTTAGTCCTATCAGTTGTTCTTGTGTTGAACGGGAGATAACTCAATTGAAAAACGCCAATATCGTGTAATTTTAGGAATTTGCAAATTGTCTATTGTCATAATCTTGAACACCACGGAATAGTTGATGTCTTTACCGCCTTAAAACTGTGAGGGTAAAGTGTTGTGGATTCAGATGTAAAGCCATTAGCATTAGGCGTTTTTCGCTACCTTTACAATCCAAAATTAAATAAAATCTCATAAAATTAGTTCTTGAGATAAGCGATGTTACTATTTTTGTTATATTGTATTACGTCAACATTTTAAATGTAAAGAGAATTACCAACGCCTTGGACAATTCGTTTTGAGGTAAAACATATTTTGGAGAAAATCATATGATGATTGTGAAACGATAATACAGATTAACTCTATAATTAATATGTTAAAAAGATGAATCACCGAAAAGAAAGCAAAGAATTATATATAGGTTACGATCTTTAGTTTTATGTGTATGTTTTGTAGATAGTTGTTTTTCCTTTTGTACTTTTTCTGTTGGTCATTGTGTTGTCTGTTCTTCGATATACGGACAATAACGTTGCTGTTGGTCATATTACAGAAGATATTTATAGAGTCCAACCCATATATCAAGTTGAAATTTTATACCCTGTTGTGGATTTCCGGTGTGGAATCCCACCAAGGCACATAAGTCAGTAAAAGACCCATGCAATACCTTTGACCTAAACCTTTCGTGGACAATAACGTTGCTGTTGGGAATATTACAGGAGATATTTATAGAGCCCAAACCCAATATCCAAGTTGGAATTTGACACACTGCTGTGGGTTTGAGGTGCAGAGTTCCACCCATGCACTTAAGTCACTTACAAACCCGGACAGTACCTTTTACTTAAGCCCTTAGTGATCAAGAACTCTGCCGTTGGAATTTACAGGAGATTTATATTGAACCCAACTCTAATATAAAATTTGAAATTTGACACCCTACTGCGGGTATGATGTGCCGAATCAGTTAAAGGCCTGGTCCATACCTTTCACTTAAACCCAAAGTGCTCAAGAACTTTGACGTTGTGAATTTTAAATGATATATTAAAAGATCAAACCACAAAATTTCGAAGTTGACATTTGACACACTGCTGTGGCCTTGAGGTGCAGAATCTCACCCGGACAGTCAGTTAAAGGACCGGGCAATATCTATGACTTAGACCCTAAATGTGAACTCCTGCCCAATTTCGCCGTTGATATTTGACACCCAGCTGTTTTTATCTGTTCAGTATAGCATAAGATCATCACATAATAAATATGACAAAAGGTATGTGCTTCGTTAGAGCATCTTAATTAGCAATACTAGTTAGTGCAGGGGTGGATTCAAGGGGGCGCACCCGGCGCCCCCCCTAAAATTGGAAAAAATATGTTTTTGTTTGCGTAAAATCGTGATTTTTCACATGAAATACCCCAAATATTTTCGCGGCTCCCTCCGCTCGGCGCGATTTTTTTTAAAGTGCGTCCCCCTAACTTGAAATCCTGGATCCGCCCCTGTAGTGGGTGATTGTTGTTTAACGCCAGATGAGAAATTTTACAGCTATATCATGGCGAGTACAAGTTACATTCAACAGAATGATGATATCCGCTTTGTGTTATACCATTATGCTTAAGGTGATCTTTATAGTGCTAGCTCACTGAAACAACAGTCTACGGGTAGACATGTCGGTACACTCGGACACCTTATCTTGATTCAGGACAACTAGTCTTTGCCCTTACTGCATTAGGCTTACTTTAACGCACGATCTACCGAATTCGAACTCGTGCACGCTAACCATCACACCAATTCGGAATAAATACGTTATCATTTAATATCATAGTCAGCATGACAAGAATGTCGTGCACTATGACATCGCGAGAAATAGAAATTACTAACAGAATTTATTTTGACAGACGAACAATAACTTCTCTCTTTTTTTTATTTTTTTTTTATTTTTTTTTTTTTCGAAAAGTGATTCAATGACATCCCTGACTATGGTTTCTTATTGGGGGATTACATTTACAAATTTTATCACTTTAAAACAACAAACTGATAAATGAATTTGCTTGCATACAATAACACTGGCGCACCTTCACATTCTTACCGAATTTTCTTATTTTTCTCATTTTCAAATATCATGATGTGATGCAAGCGATAACAATCGTACTGTATGGCGTTTAAATATAACTAAAGTAAGTATGTTTTCATCTTTGAAGTCATGGCCAATTACCGTTGTTTCGTAAGACGTAGTTAAATTTCCAGGGCTGATTGTTTTATATAAATTAAAAAACGAAATGCAAACACATTGCGTGCATGGTTCATTTCTAATATCATAATATCTCATCAAAATATGCAAAATTTACGTGGTTAAATTTCCAAGGCTAATTGTTATCATATATACTAGTCAACAAAAGAAACGATACAATGGTTCGATACTCAATATATTTACATAGAGAAACAAATCGACAAAAATCGTATAATTTAGATTCATATGGGCATAGCAAATAAGGCAACATCAACAAAATTTCTCAACATTATTATCAGAACAAATCATGAACAGTCAGAAATTGTCATGCAGTATGGAGGTTTGCGGAGTTCAGTTACGTGTGTGACTACCTCTTACATCAACGACAGCTTCGCATCACTGACGCATAGAACCAACCAATCGGTGGAAAAATACTTGTGGGATGTTGTTCCACTGGTGCACAAGTGCGTCACGCAGCTCCTGTAGTGTTTCTGGTGGATTTTGACTGCGTTCATCACATAAATGGTTTAATTGGTGATAGCTCCGGTGATATTGCCGGCAAAGGAAGAACACGGATCTGATTCTGGTTCAGAAAGTCTTGACAAACACGAGCCACATGACATCTTGCATTGTCATGTTGAAAGACGCGATCAAGTTTCGCTGTAGCTGAAAGGACAGAACGATGGAATCAAAAATATAGTATCTGTATTTTACGGCATTCGATGTTCCTTGAACAAGTTTGAGCTGAATGCGACCATCATGACAAATTCCAGCACAGACCTTAACACTTCCGGTTCCAAAACGGTCGGACTCATACACACACTGGTCCGTAAAACGTTCGCAACGACTGCGGCACACACGATAACGTCTATCGCAAAAACGAAGTGAAAACCTGGATTCATCACTGAAAAGGATGTGTTGCCAGATGTGAAGCCTCTAAGGACGGCATACACGAGCCCAGGCTAGTCTTGCGGTCCTATGGCGTTTCTTAAGGATTCGTCCTACCACCGGACGCCAAGCTGAGAGTCCAGATTCACGTAGTCTTCTGCGGACAGCCTACTCGAAATTCGCACGTTTGCAAAGCCAGATGTTCTACGGGCAGTGTCCTCAGCCTTTATCATACTCTTCCGGATGTGAATGAGGCGTAAATATCTGTCTTGACGTTGTGACGTCACACGCGGCCTGCGGCTACGGGGTCTGTCATTTGTCCTACCTGTTTGTCGAAGGCCAATCATTAGCTTTGAAATGGCTATTCTAGACACATTAAAGTGGTCTCTAACGGCCTTGTGAGACAATCCAGCCTGAACCATGCTCACCGCTAGCTCACGGTCAATTTGACGGAGCCGTGCATCGACGTTCTTGTGAAAATTTCTAATTTTCAGAATGGCAAATTGTTTACCTTTGTTGACAGCACAATCAATGACCACATGTGATTTAAATACCTAATTCGATCATCGCAAACTCGATCATGGGACGGAAAATGGACTGTCCGGAATTTTTCCGTAACGGAACAGGATGTTATTGTTTGATTGGCTATATCGTCATTCTTTCCCAAAAGGGAAAATATTTCAATGGTAAACGATATATAAAGTTGTAAGGATATCGTGTGGTCATGGTCACTTAGACGCTTGAATAGGGATAATTTACATACAGTTTATTTCGCTTAAACGTTTATTACGAAATAAACGTAGGAACTTGGGATATATTGACGATAAGTATATAAAACTGTCTTTCTAGAGAAACTTGGGATAGATTGACGATCAGTATATAAGACTGTCTTTCTAAAGGAACTTGGGATAGATTGACGCTCAGTTTAAACGAAATAAACTGTATGTAAATTCTCCCTAAGGTATTACAAATTTAACATTGAGTGATCCAGATCAAAGTAACTCTATGGGAAATACTAGAGAGGGTAACAGTGAAAAGGAAACTTTCCCATTTGGGAAAGAATGACGATATAGCCATTGGATTTGTGAGGATAGACGCGCTTCACGCAAACATTGACGTAAATGATAATAAAAAAAAATTGGTTTTAATATAAAAATATATTTAAAAAAATATCTTTGTATCGTTTCTTTTGTTGACAAGTATATAAATCATGAAATGAAATGCCAAAAAAAAAAAACAAGAGAAAAAAAGAAAGAAGAAACTCGTCCATATGGTTCATTTCTAAAGTCAAAATCGTGAATATCTCATCATATGCCAAAATCACGCTTCTATGCCAACCTCGTCACATTATCTCGCTAGCTAACTTGTTACAATTTATAAAATACAAAGGATAGCTTATAGAAGGATGTCTAAGAAACACATTTTATATACATTTTGGATGTTGACAATGCCGTTACTGTCAGTTAGTTCTAAATCTATATCTAACATCACTGAAAAAACACAAGATGATAGAATCATGGAGCTGGAAAATGCTGTCAGAATACTGGACAATAGAGTACAACTGCTGAACGAAACTGCTCATAAAGGTATGTGAGTTTTTGTTAACATTTGGTGCTTAAAGCCACTGTAAAACAATGTGTCAGGTATATCGCTTAATGTTGGAGGAACCGGATTTCACGGATAAAAACCACTGACCTTCTGTAAATCATTGACAAATTGTATTTGGTAATGTTGTATCTAATGCACAAAGCCATATACTGGAATCCCCTCATAACGTATGTGATAATCGACATTGGTATTATGGTTTATTGTACGAATTTTAGCCTATATCACCTTTTTCAAAAAACATCTTGCATCAGGCACTGAATGTCTACTTAAATTTAATCATGTAATATTGTTTGACCTATTTGTTCACTTTTATATTGGACAAAGTCGTTGTAAGATATGAATAGAATCAATCATACAAAAAGTATTGAGTTTGCAAAATCAGAGGCCACTTTTACAATACCTTTGCATGGGTCATTATTATGCAAACAAATTATTTAATGTATATTTAGTCCGATCTACAGACAAACTTAACAAGGTCTTCTTCATTCCGTGACATATACCTCGAAATTGACAGTGAGGACCGGTTAGGAACGAAACTTTACGACAAAAGAGATCATTTCAATTTTCCCATTGTGAACTTTCCATGTATGTGTAGCAACATTCCAACAGCATATGCATATAGAGTATATGTCACTCAGTTGATCCGATATTCCACAAGCTTGTAGTTGCAATAATGAATTCTTTAATAGAAGTTTCTCATTGATTAGTTGAAGTCATCATTTCGAAAGTTATTCGGTCGTTACCATGACCTGACTTAAATACCTCTGTCACAAATGACCATAGATATGCACCATTTATAGCAGTCATAATCCGTATTTTTCCTCGTTTATGACTTATCACCGGGATTGTTAAAAGAGTAACACGACGGATGCCACATGCGCAGTATGAACTGCTTACCCTTCCGAAGCACCTGACCCCATCCTGATTTTTAGTGGGGTTCGTGTTGATCGATCTATAGTTTTCTGTGCAATGCTATGTAGATATTTATTTGTCTGTTGGCCATTGTGTTGTCTGTCCCTCGATTTATGGCTTCTGATTACCCCTTTGTTCTCCTAAAAGTTCTTAACTTGTGTTTTTATTTCTGGCGTGAAGATTCTTGAATAATTAGAATAACTTCCCTTTCTATGTCAAAGTGCTTGTTGTTGATCCCACAAATATTGCCAAAGCAGTGTTAAAAGAAGAGTTTGAAGATATCAAAGGGGTAATCAGATTCCGTATATTGAAGAAGAACAGACAACACATTGGCCAAAAGAAAACGTACAAAAGGACCAACAACGATCTACAAAACATACACATAAAACTAAAGATCGAGTAATACGAGCACCACTAAAACCTAAAACCCGGGTGGGGGGGGGGGTAACTTCTATTATCATTATCCTTGTGTAATACGTAGGTATATAATTGATGCTAGTACTTTACTTTGACCAATAGAAACAGTCTTTTTAGTTACCACATGTTCCAATAGAAACAGTCTTTATAGCTACCACATGTTCCAATAGAAACAGTCATTACAGTTACCACATGTTCCAATAGAAACAGTCTTAATAGTTACCACATGTTCTAATAGAAACAGTCTTTACAGTTACCACATGTTCCAATGGAAAGTCTTTATAGTGGTCAAATGTCCCAATAGAAACAGTCTTTTTAGCTACCACATGTTCCAAACTACCAAACATTTGTATTGTATGGTTCAAATGAGTGTTCGTGTATTTGTGTGTTAAGGGTGTCGCCGTTGTCTCTTCCTACGATTTTTCTATTGAATTCTGAACTTTTTGTTTTTGTTTGTCATTTTATCATCTATTATGTTTAGTTTATATGTACGGTAATAGGATATATTTTTGTCATGAAATGTCCTTCTCTGTATCAAGCAGTTGGCTTAAAAAAAGAAAAACATCCCATGGAGTATGACTAGATTTTTTAGAGGGTCCGCTTGGGAAATCCCATCTATATTTTAACAATAAAACACATATAAATCTAAATATGGTCATGTTTACTTCCTTCGATCATTTATCTATATATAAATTTACTTGCTTTGCCGCCATATGGGAAAAAAGAAGGGGTATCATATCTCCCGAGTCTCTGTGATAGTTACAGATAGGGGTAAACAAAAGTGCCCGTACCAAGTCAGGGCCATTGCTGTTTCCCAGTTTTCCGGTTGTTGACTGATTTTGTCTGTTTACTGATTTATGAGTTTTGACTTTCCTTTTATAAGATTGCTCGGTGTGCGGTAATTTTGTTATTACCCTTATCCATTGATTAGCATTTGTGATCTCCACAATCAATTATTTCTAAGTATAGAAAAAGTGAAATTTGATGTTACTTTTGAGTTATTATTTTTTTTTTTGAAGGGCAAACAAGAGCAGATTCACATAGTCATTATATATCATCATGATTTTATTTCCAGGAAATAGTATTCCCTGTTGCCAAACCCCACCCCCAATAATAGAGACTTACACCGAGGCTAAAGATGGTCTTCATAAATTCATTCAAATATTAAAATGAATGTTTTATATTTCAGATTTGTCTAATTCTTAACCAGTCATGTTCTATGCTACAGCTAGAGATAAAACGCATACATTTACGCTTGAGAAAATGTCCATATTGGTTTTTGAAAGAGTAATTATGAACATTGGAAGCCATTATAACAATATGGATGGAATATTTGTAGCCCCAAAGACAGGAATTTATTTATTTGCTTGGACCGTCTGCACCTTTTCGAATAATTATGTACTGACAGAACGAATGGTTGACAATACAATGATTTCCAGGGCAGGAGAATACGAGACCAGTGGGGGTCATTTTGACTGTGGGTCAATGACGGCAGTGTGTAGAATGGATAAGGATAAACATGCCTGGATTAGAACGACTGCATATGGACCTAAACATGTTTTTCATGCTGATTCGAATGGTCCGCAGTCATCCTTTATGGGTATTATAGTGCACGGTTAATGAATTCGACAGAGAAAAACATTTTCTGGATGAAGAAAAAGTTAAATTGATAAAGATGTATTGTGAAAGTTTCATTTTAACATCAAATATATTTGTAGTATTATGTCATGTATTTGATGTTTTATTAATAAAATGGAAACCCAAAAATATTACACTGTCGAAACAGTTCTTAAATCCTATAGAAAAATATTAGAAAGAGGCAAAATAGATAGCACAAAAATATATGACCTCTCACCCTCCTGACTTGATACAGGTACTACAATAACAAGTTGTGGAGTAAAACTAGTTTGATGGGCCATAACCTCCCCTCTTACTGAAAGAATACAATGATGCATATGTTTTCTACATCAGAGTAAAATTTCAACCCTAACATATTAAATCATCTATAATTAAACTTGTAACACAGTTTTCATTACTATGATATGTTCATCGCTGATATTGTCATTCTAATAGATTTGATTCCTGTTATATTGTTGTGTACTTTGGTTCTCGCTGGAGTTTTAATTTTAAGTTGTGCGATTCTTCTTTGTCACAACAGCCACACTTGCAAATCATAGGTCACACAAGTTGTCTTCATGATACCTCTGTTGATGAACTAGTAGTCCCCAAAGGTATCATCTTCCCAGTAATCTGTGCTTTGACAGTGACATGGGAGGAGAAAATTAGTTTGAGAATAACTGCATTATTTAGGAACTGTAGATTTCAATAATAAATATATCTTATAAACCATGTCAGTGACGAAACACTGAAACTAGTGATGTTCTTGGGTAATCAGAAGGGATTTACGTACACAATTTTCTGCCATATTTTTAACATAGTGGTGCAACCAGATAAAAACGAGTTCACACTCTATATGTGATTAGAGCATTGCTCAGCGTCAAGTGAGCAGATTTTCAGCTATGTTCAAGACAAGATCAAGCTCAACAATACACAAAACTATAGAAATTAGGGAGGGAAGGTGGTGGCTAACCGGTACAACGATTATAGACTACAACTGTAAACGTATGTACAGTTGATTAGTGACGAAATAGAACAGTTTGAAAATACCAACGGAGAAGTCAGAAATCGGTAATCGAAGGACATACAATGGCGAAAGTAACAAGGAGAAGAAAAAACCCGAAAAAAAACCCATGCAAAACAATACAGAGAAACCTAAAGATCGAACAACAGGAACCTCACACAAACCGTGGTGAACTCAGGAGCTCAGGAATGCTTAACGTCAGGTGACCAAGATTTCAGCTATATTTAAGACAAGATCAAACTCAACAATACAAAAAACCTGTATAGAAACTAGGGAGAGATGGGAGTGGCTTACCGGTACAACAATGATAGACTGCAACTGTAACGTATGGAGAGTTGGTTAGTGACGAACAAAAAATGCTTGAAGATACCAACGGGGTAAAATTGGAGGACAGAAAATACAATGCCCAAAAGAAAGAGAACACACACTGATACAAAACACTACACAGAATATTAAAGACCGAACAAAACGAACCCCCCAAAGAACCTACTCGATATTTGACACCACCATTGCAGCAGCTACAATCCGTTTACTCTTTTTCAGAAATCTTCATGTTACCCACTATGGAGACCGGTCAGGCTGTCCGTATTGTAACATGATGATCCCTCGTAGAGAGGGCATCACTATTCACCTCCATGGGATGTGTTGTAGGTTGAGCCATGGGAATCGTAGCCAATATATTATGTCACCCCATCTGTGGCGTAATGGTTAACGGGCTCACCTCGAGTGTGGAAGATCGTGGGATCGAGTCCCGATCGGGTCAATCCAAAGACGGTAAAATTGATATTTGTTGCTTCCCGGCTAAGCACGCATCACTAAAGAGAAAGAGCAATTACTGGTTGGCTCTGAATCAGGATAATATGTCCGAGTAGAGAAACATATCCATCCGCGGACTGTTGTTGCAGTGAACTAGCACTATAAAAATCCAATTACGTGTGATGGTCTAGTACAAATCGGACCTTGTCATCATCTCATTGAAAATTAACTTGTTCACGCCACGATATAGCCGGAAAATTGCTGAGTTGGCGGTAATGAACAATCATTCACTCACATATAACAATACTTATAAGGTTATTTTGTAAACATAATATAACAACAATCAATGGCTACTAAAATATCGCATGAGAAAGCACATTCATGATGGTAACCGAAAGATGTGTGAGTCATTATCTGCTCCTAGATGGTCATTACCTCATCCAGGCCAGACTGTAGAATAACGTATCAACTGAGTAAAACACGTGCATATCCTCTGCAGAAAGAAAAGGCAAAATGTTGGTACTCGAGAACAAAAAAACTTACAGAATTGGTTTTGGTTTATGGTGTCTAACGTCATTTTCAACAATATTTGTGTTATTTGTGTATACAAACAATGCATGGTAGCTATTTAGATGATTGTGTTGTATTTTAAGCTTTGTCCCCATCAATGACTGATTATACTGAGCTTACTTAGCTATTTAGATGACTGTGTTGCATTTTAA
>MJUT01065256.1:65777-77651 GCA_002080005.1 Gigantidas platifrons | reverse complement strand
AAAAAAAAGTTTCAGAATAAAAAAAAAGGTAGTAACAGTCTCATTTTCGACAATTTTCACATAATTTTAATAAATTTTCCGAAAAAAAGGGGAAGCTCCTCCCCCTCCCTGGATCCACCAATGTTAATCTTTTGAAAGGGTGCCAACATATAGTGTATTTTCTTTTTACAATGGTTTCCCGACCAAGTGTTTTTTTACGATTTTTTTATTATTATTTAGTTTTTTTTAACGATTGCTTGAATTTTTTTCAGACTATACTTCATTAACAAGATCTTTATGTTTTCTTTTTCAGTTTTTCAATATCCAGTTTTCGTGTTATTTTCAGCTGAGTGGTAATTAATTACTTCATTGTTGTAGGCAAAATAGGCCGTGCTCATAGGGTGTGAAAACAAGGGTTTCCAGAAACCCCTGTCGTCACACCCTGTGAACACAGGCTATTGTTCTTATAACAATACAGTAATTCATAGAAAGGCAGTTTCAGAGATAGTAAGCGTATGGTTTAACAATAGCCCTGGGGTGTAATAAATATTAAATATACGTCTGAAAATTAAACCAAACAGTGTTAGAATTAGATTTTAAAGCTGTCAAATTTTTGTTCTTCCCTCGACGGGATTTGAACTCACACCATTGATACACTGCAGCACCATTCGCTTAGCCTTACGTTCAGCGCCCTAGACCACTCGACTACATCCACTCGGAATGCTTACTATATAGTAACATCCCCCTCAGAATATTTGCTATATAGTAACCCCCTCCCCCCCCTCCCCGATACTTTGCTATATAGCAAACATTCCCCATCCATAGCCGTCATCCCCCCGGATATTTTGCTATATGGTAAATGTTGCCCCTTAACCCGGATAAATACTATTGATTCGGAATTTAACACCTTAATCGTGTTAATTTTAATTGGTATATACCATTAATTATATCCGGTTATGATTAAAGGGTAAAACAAAGCACATGGTTTGCATTAAAAAAATGTACGGGGCCATTTTGCAGTATTTGAAAACGTGACAGAAGGTAGGAAGCTTTACTATGCGGAATAAATACTACACGTATATAGTAAACGTTCCTCCATGGGGGAAGGTTTACTTATAGTAAATCTTACGGGGGTAATTATAATCTACTAGAGGGGAAGGTTTGCTCTGACACCGGACTAAGGCATGGGCTTTACGGTTTGCGGTCCAGTGGCTTTTGTTAATTATTTCTGAGGCCTCACAGCATCTGTATCCCGGTGGCCTACACATTCGAAATCCGGTAATGCCAGTGATAGTAATTAAAATGTAGATATATGTATTGTAGCCCATTTTTCAAACATATATGCTCAACATTTGCACGGTTCTCTAACTAAGATTCATATGGATCAATTTTCCGATGATCAAAACAACTATTATTGGAACTGTTTAAATTTACATCGATTTGGCTTTTTAAACATTAAATGTGTAAAAATTTAAAACAAAAACACTTTTGCAGATGGACACGTATTATGTAAGACAATACACTCCAACTTGTAGATTCTTGAAAATAATCAACTCGACCCTTACGTGAGTCCTAAATTACAATGCGTTTTAAAGAAACAAAATATTTTTTAGAAAAATTCACGTGCAATCAGAACTTTTGACAATAATTATATTTAAGTGTTTTGAATACGTTACATTCTTCTGTCTCAATTTTGAAAAAAAAAGTTAGTAGCATAAAACAACAGCATTTTTGTGTGATTTAAGACTATTTTCTTTATCTAATAATGTTACTGCTAGCTAATAGAAGAAATAATAAAAAATAATAATAATACCAAAATGTGGGAACAGTTCTAAAATCCAATACATAAATCGTAGATTGAGGTACACTCGATACACCTAACACACATAAGCTGACATTCCTGGTTAAGTGCAGACACTTCAATAAAAATAAGTCACGTTGTTACACTAGTACTAATACATTTAGTACCGTTTATGCATATAATAGCGTTTTACACAAACAACAACATAATAAGGAAAGCTTTGTTAGAAGATTTATCAATTGAATACCACTGTTGAGATCACCAAGACAGCTAGTTTCTCTGGATTGTACATTTTGATTGTCCATTCGGTATACTCTAAAATTTATCCACAATGGTATATTTTACACACAAAAAAACCCAATGTTATATATATAATTTTGCGTATAATAAGACAAACAGTCAGTCTCAATAAGATATTAATCGGCATTCTCTATTATTTTCATACCAGTTTATGCTGCTACACGTGTTTCTGTCCATATGCATGTCCCATTTATATGTGGTAGTTATTCAGGTAAACCTTCTCTCACTCTGACTTTTATTTTTGTTATGAAGCCTGTAGTTTTCTACATGTTACATACGATTTATTTTGGGTATTGTTACGTCCGCTACAACTTCAACCTAATGTCCGTTACGATTTCAAAGTAAAAGCGATTTTCAGTGCAATATGTGTAATCAGATTGTTTGTGTGCATATCGTCCCAAGAAAAGTTTGATGATACCAAAGTGGTAATCAGAAGAACGTACATGACGTCCTCACAGTACACGAAGGGTGTCATTAGTGAAGCAGTACTTTGTAATGTAAAGTATAGTATTTGTTCTCTTGCTTTGCTCTTTTACTCATCTCTTTGGGTTTGATTATTTTGTGTCCATGTTAGCCTTATCTGAGCGGATACATCTTCCCAACCATATGGAATCTCATTTATTGGTTTATATCATAATCTAGATTTTTAACTCCATATGTCGTGAACGTTTTGTGTTCAATATTGTTTAAGGTGAGATGCTGATATCGGTGGTATGGTTGACAATCACTGTTTAAACAATTTTTGTTTCATAATGAGATGTTATGAATATTCAAATTGTAACAATGCTTTCATTGAAATATTCATTTTTCATATCGTCTCATCTGACAATATAAACTGTCAACTGAATTCTTCTTTTGTTAGAATGATTACAAAAGTAAAAATGTTATGTATTCAAGAAATATTCAATATCCAAATCAGAAAATCAACCTCTCCTTTACAATGTTATCTCTATTGGGACTTGTATTTCACAAATAAGATGTATAACACATAACGCTTAGGTTGGTTAGGTTTATGGTGCTTAAAGCCAATTTGAACAATATTTCAGTTATATCGTGGCGGAAGTGGTACAATGGAACAATCTGGGTATACAGAAATGTGTATATATAGTATCTAAACTGGCTTGGAACAAACATATCATTCTAGAAACAATGTAAAGACAACTAATGAATTTGTTTTAATATAAAAATATATTGAACTAAATACTACAAATATGATGTGTTTTTAGTTGGTGTCTAGTATTGGTTGCAAAACCCCTTTTGAAATCAATGCACCTCCTTTGTGCAGGAACAATGCAGGCCACACAAGGAATTTGACTTTCGTTCCCATTTGTGTGTATTCCTTGTAAGCTTGTCTGTCGAAATAATCTTCTCCTGGTTCAAAATCTAGGTACATGGGTGGATCCTGTACAGCGGCAAAGTAACAAACTTTCAGACATTTTTCTATGTATGATTGACAATGACTGGTGTATTTTAATACGGTCTTGCATTGTGAATCTTCACACGTTATTTTCTGAAATAGAATAGTGATAACTTGTGAATTCAATGTAAAACTAAACCTTGTTTTATCATGCAAATTCTTTCATCACATACGCACACGCAGACACAAAGAAAAGGAGAAAAAAAGGAAAGAGTGTGAGAGAGAGGTGTACCCAATTTGAACATAACATGTATAAAAATAAACGCTTTGTATGCAGGGGCGGATCTAGGATTTTGTATTAGGGGGGACGATAGTCGGCGAGGGGTCGGGACCGCTTAATGTCTCCAGCGGGTCCAGGACAGAGCCCTGGTAGGGGGTCAACCCCCTCGGAAGCTCCTGAGTTTTGAGTATTTAGGAAGCTTTTCCATCAACACTTTTGAAGCATTTTGTGAATGTGATGAAGTGTATTAAAACGCATGAATCTTCTCCAAAAAGTTTCAAATAGTTTCTAAGCAGTGAGTGTAAATTAAAGGGAAATGTCACTTGAAATAATCTATCTGGAGCTGTGACTCCCCTGATTTCCTTATCACGCCGGGTATTCGTATACTCGGAACAGGTGCGGACACTTTGCACTCGGTGCAAGCTAGTTATTTTGAACTTCTTCATTGGCCAATTTTGAATTTTTGGACACTACAGACCGTGGAGCATGACGGCAACGGAACATGGGACAGCATGCTCCGCGGTCTGTAGTGTCGAAAAATTCAAAATTGACCAATGAAAACGTTCAAAATAACTAGCTTGCACCGAGTTTCCGAATACCCGGCGTGCTATATTAGCCAATTTTCTCATGTTTCTCTATTGAAAATGGGGTAATTTGTATTGAAGTGTTTGTAGAATGGATGGATTACTAGTATTAGCTATTTATTTATATTTTTGTTGTATTTTCAAGTGTGGATCGGAGTAAATCTTAGGGAGTAAAATATTTTTTCCTCCATCTTCGAGATCAAAATATTTATTTTCAACAAAGTTTAGGCCAAAATATTTATTTTAAAAATCTTCCCAGCTCCCCTCAAAATCAAATGGTTGTCCCCTAAAAAGCAGTGACAGTGTTTGTTTTGTCCTGAGGATCTTAAAATTTTGTTTCATTATTTCCTGTCTATCGTAATTATGTGTTTGACTGTAATTTACTGCGCTTGGTTTTCTTCTATTGTATGACACTTTTGACTTACCGTATATCAGAGTGGATGCTGGAATGCACGTGTGCATATTATAAAATCGATCTGAGCTTGGTTATCAGGGGTTAATTTTATGAATACAAATTGATATGTGTAGTAAAGTAAATACCTTCTTCTTTTCTTAGATAAAAAAAACTATCTAAGCGACCTTGCTGTAGCTTTCTATATTTTGTTGATGATGCCATGACATGACATTAGTAGAAAACAATAAGAAGCGAATATTATTGGAAAGGAATTGTTCCACCAATTAAACTGACCACCATGATATAACTGAAATATTGTTGAACGTGGTGTTAAACACCACAACCCACAACCCTAACCCCTCATAAAGCTATTTAGATTTTGGATAGATTTTGAGATTTCCACCAAAAAACACCTCTCACCACCATTTAAAGATAACAGAAAACATATTGTTACAAAGTTCTATGTTCCATGAGTAATGCGTTCATTGGTACCTTGTATAGTACAGGAATGTATTTAGCAGCATTAGCCTTGTGAGTAGCTTTTGTAGATTTGGTGACTTCTGAAGACATATCTTGAGAATGGCCCTGTATAGTAGAAATAAAAATCAATATTGGTGTAATTTTCATGGTAACATTTTTCTGAATGTAACGGCTTCTGATTAACACTTTGATATCTTCAAACTCTTCTCAGTATAATGTCTTATTGTGTGCATATTTAGTAAAAACAAGTTGCATATTACTGTCACCATGTAAATCCTTTCTAATATTTAGTGTAAAAACTTTCATACAATATCTTAAACGTGTTAGTGCAAATTGGTAGCAACATCATGAAAATGTATTATACATGTATTTTATATTTGTAAGTAAAATACAAAGGAACATTTTGTGATAACAATTAAATTGCATTTTTTACCTTTCACGAAATCACAGACATTATCCACTATTTTATATAACAACAAATTTAACCAAATCAACTGTTAAAATTCTCATTGCTTATTTCATATAGTCTATATTTTAAAAATGCATTTCCTAATGCAGCTAATTGAAGAAATACTGGTGGTTTAAAAATCGTTTGTCCATAACATTTCATGATTTGTACGTACTTGAACTGGCTGCAACAATGTTGACAGCTGTTGGTCCGATTCAAGAATACTCTTCTCGTTCAACTCCTACAACAATAAACAAAATATTGTCATGGATATGAAAGTTCAGCAATAATCACAATATATATATATTACCGTCTCAGAATGACCACGTTTGAGCATAAGGATGACCCGGTGCACTTTGTAGCTTTTCTCAAGATAATACTTAGGGTTAGGATTATGGTGTTTAACATCACTTTCAACAATATGTCAGTTATATCATGGCGGTTAGTTATATTGGTGGAGGAAACCGGATTATCCAGAGAAAACCACCGACCTGTCGCAAGTCACTGACAAACTTTATCTCATAATGTTGTATCAAATACACCTCGACACAATACTGATAAAATATCAATCGGATTAAAAAGTACAAATAAATCCCAATTATGATAAGTAAATGCTGCAATCTACTACAGGTGTATCAGATAAAATAAACAAAAGAAAAACAAGGCAAGTGCATAGTGAGGTTCGTGCTACACGATCTTTAGTTTTATGTGTAATATTTTGTAGATCATTGTTTGTCCTTCTGTCCTTTTTCTTTTGGCCACTGTGTTGTCTGTCCTTCAATTTACGGATTCTGATTACCACATTGGTATCTTCAAACTCTTCTTAAATCGCTGGAGTCAAAGGTCAAACAATTATGATTATTGAATGAGAACACAGACTGACAGAGTGTTCCTTTTTAACATCAATTTCAGCAGTTTTATAAATACTATGGGGACTTGGGCTAGTGTTGGAGTAAACCAGACTTCCAACAGAGAATCATGGAATGTAAGTTAAGATGTGTAACATTTGTCACTTGATATCGGAACTGATTGCATAGGTAGATCTAAATCCCACAAACATATGTTCTTGGTGCGGCTATGATGTACTGTAGAACTGAGTTTACTAACGTTCCTTTTATAAAACTGTATCTAGTTCATCTCTATTTTTTGCATGGCTTTGAGTCAGTTCATTTTGTTTTTACGAACATAAATTTAAACAGGGATACTAAACAATTGTACAAATATCAACAAAACGAACAACCACCTCTCACCTGAAACCATTAAACACAAACAAGACCAAGACATAGGGCGGAATTAAACCTGTTAATGGGACCCCAAGCACTCCCTGTTTAATAATTGGATCTCTTACGACAATACAGATGAATGCATCGATCTCTGTGTAAATATGTACCCTTAAAATATTGAGTAAGATTGCGATGGCTTCCTCTTCATTAATACATGCACCATCATTCACATCAGATTTCATATCTTGTAGATTACGGAATGCGTCCGTCCATTCATTTTCATACACTCCACTGAACTGTTCACCAATCTTCGTGGGTCGATTAGGATCACCTAAGTATATTACAGCTGGATTATTGTCTCGTAACTTCGCACCCATCATTGCACTCAGTCTATAATTCATTCATATATATATTTATTTTCCCTGAATATCAAGTTTATATATATATTGAGTTGGATATGTTATGTTAATATGTTAAATATTATTGGCCAGATATATAACAAGTTACAGGTATTCTTATCGGTTCATTCCCATTTATCCAACTTTTTGAAAAAATAGATAGTATAGGTAAAAAATAAAAGTGGGATAAATGAGATCATAGGTAATCAAGAACAATGGACAATTAATTAATGCTCGGGTTGTGTGACAGGTGAATAAGTCCACTAAATATATATTACACGTCTATGCACAAGAGTTAATATTTATTTCCATATATTTAATTTAAAATGAAAGCAAATACAAATTATTAATTTTATTTTTGACTGATGACATTTCTTTATTTGTCTTTATAGTCGATTACCTCTTCCTCTAGAATAACGTTGTAAAAATTCATATTGAAATTGTATATAATGTACCTTTATTGACAGGATTTTATTTTTTTCCTCCTGCCTTTTACAATTAAAAGCATTCTCTTGAAATTGTAAAAATAAAGTGTGCAAAGTTAAAAGATCCTCAATTGAATTGTTTTCACTGTATGTCAAGTGTTCAACTTAGAGAGGAATTAATTACATGCATTATTTTTTCTCTTCTGAACATGACAATAGATAGGGTAATTACTTAAAAAGACGACTTAGTAAATGTAAGAACATGATAATCCCTGTCTTCATGAATAAGTACGAGGGATTATCATGTTCTTACTAACTTAGAACATTGTAAAGTAATCAAGACAATAGAATGTTGCCTTGGGGAACAATGGGGAAAATCCATGGTCTTAATGATTAAGTAAGGCAAAATTCTATTGTCGAGAGTACTTTGCTATGTTCTAAAAAATAGATAAGTTTGGGAAAGCTAAGTTCATTCTCAGAATTTAATTGATCACTGTTTAATTAAATTATTGACAAATTATTGACAAATTACAGAGACAAGCTTGTGAGATTTTATTGATGATCATCATGTTTTGTTGCATGATTAGCAATCGATAAATAAGGCTTAATGATATATTATATCAGCTAATTATTACAATGTACATGTCAAATTTAAATTAAAAATATAATGAACATTGCACTTTAAATTTATCCTAAAACTCAATTTGAGTAAATAGATAGTTTTCAAAACTTGACATTACCCCCCCTTTCTTTTTTAATGATATATAATATAAGCTAATTATTACAATGTGCATGTAAAATTGAAATTAAAAATATTGTTTTACATTCCACTTTAAATTTATCCTAAAACTCACTTTGCATAAATAGAAAGTTTTCAGAACTTGGCATTTATCTACATACAAATTATAGCTTTTTTTCCTTTTCATTTATTCAAGCCTTATGCATATACATGTACTGTAGCAAATTATCAGGTATTTTGGCCAAATAAACACCTAATTAATGTTAAATAAACAATCATACAGGTACGAAAATAAAAGTTGGATAAATGGGAAAACCTGATTTTCAAAAGTTGGATAAATGGGAAAACCTGATTTTCAAAAGTTGGATAAATGGGAAGACACCTTCTTATCTAATTGTTGTTTATGTATTGGTATACACATTTTGTATTACCGTTGTCTCGACTTAATATGTCGTAGTTATATATTACAGATGGCATATAGCTTACATATTGGTACACTGTATATACATTCTGTCACTGACATTGTACGGCTTTTAACATTTTATTACAAATTCGCTTCAAAATACTTTTAAATTATCTGGCTTTCCAAACTTTCGATTATGACCATACTTACTAGAAACACGTCGTGCGCACTAAATTTGATATCTACACTTTTATTACAAAGTACTGTATATAGATTAACACGAACATGATAACAGGAGCCTTACCTAGAGAGAGCATCGTCCTTGGATTTTCTCAAGTCATTTAGTTCCCTCTTGGCTCTATCCAACCTGATTTATATATTCAAATAATTTCTTTTGATTCTAAAATTAGTTGTATTTCTATATACTATGAATTAAATAGTGTATTACATAACTGTGTCATCAGAGATGATGCACTCAGCATTCCAGAAATATTGGATACTATTTTAACCCCTCAAGGTTGCTTCTTTCCTTCTTTCTATGTCTTTTTTACGGTAAAAATGTGTAACCTTTTTAATGTTTTACATTTTAAAAGTTGTTTTCAGTCTGATTAAAATCATATTTGAACCCTTAAAGCTAGCTTTAATGCTGCCACTTTTTATTGAAGTACAGGTACCAAGCCAGAAAACTGGTCGTTCATGTATTTGTGTTTTAGGGTATCGTTTTGCCTCATTCTGTGACTTTTTCTGTTGGGTATTAGAAATGTTTCGACAGTGTGGTATTTTTTTGTTTTTTTATTTTATTTTAAATACTTAACACTCCATTAGCATGTGACATGTGCCAGGCCAGGACTGTGAGCGGTCAGGAATGTATGTGTTTTGGGGTATTGTCTCTGTTTAGACGATTTTTCTATTAGTTTTTTTGGAGCTGTTCTGGTATTGTCGATTGCTTATCTTAATTTTATGACACATTTCTATATTTTTTCTTTATTGTCTTTTCAACTTATGATTTTGGATTTATTAAGCCACAATATAACTGAAATATTGTTCAAAGTCGAGCTAAACACCCTAACCCTTAAACCATTAATTACTGTCAACAAGTCTAGACAAACCAGCAACAACCTGGCAGCATCTTCACAACTAATAAAACTATTAAAGCTGGTCACTTCAGCATCTAAATATGTGATTACTGCAAAATGGTCATATAAAATTTAAATATAAGAATTTTGTGCAGCACGTATATAATGGGGGAGGGGATAGAAGAAGAAATGCATACAATGTCCTATGTTAATCCAGTTCTATTTAAAAAAAAAAAAAAGATCTTTCAGTGTCAATATGTTGTATATTTTTAAAATAGAGGGAAACAATTCCATTCATTCTTCTGTTGCTGTTGTAAACTATTTATTGGTTCCTCCTATTATTCCTTACCGGGATCGCACATGTCAAAAGATCGCTAATTAATTGTCGGCTTACCTAGATAACGCGTCACTCCTAGCCATTTGCAAGTCATTAATGTGACCCTTGGCTTCACGTAATCTGAAATATACTTTAAAATCTTTATATTAATTTTAAGATTTGTTGCGTTTGTATTTCTTGGTACAACAATTGAAATGTACAATTAGTAAGTCTAGTACTGTGTGTTATGCATTCCCACAAATGTTCTTGGAACTGAATAAAGAGAAATTGATTTGGGTTAGGGTTATGATGTTTATGCCACTTCAGTTATACCGTGGAGATCAGTGTTATAGATGGAGGTCACTGAAAAATATCGAGTACACCTGGCACTGATTTCATAGGAAGTTGTAATTTCATCTACCATATGATAACAACCATGACTACCTTTCCTTTCTGTACCAAAAAGTGAGCTGTCAACTATAGGTGTGTTTGAGTTGTCGACTTGAGTCTGTTATTACCATTTTTCGATTAGATTTTGACATTGTTCCCACTGTGTATTTGTGGTTTTTTCATTTTATTTGCACATTACATTTATTATTATATTTTTAAAACCAAATATACATTCCTAATATAGACACAATACTTACTGATATTCATAGCTTTTTGCTTCATTATTTCGGGTTGTCTTTTCCTGTTCATACCTGAAGAACTCATAATTTTAAATACATGTACATGATAAACCGGAATTAACAAAATTATCTTTTTGAAAAAGGCATATCTGATTAATACCTTTAAGTAAGATGGATGAAAACAGGAATGGGTATGAATTGTATCCTTTCATGAACAACATCTGATGAATGAACAAAACAAACAAATATATGCTCTGCAATTATAATGCAGAATATGAGTTGCCTACCCTTCCGGAGCACCTGCAGTTTAGTGGGATTCGTGTTACGTGATCTTTAGTTATCTGCGTAGTGTTTTGTAAATGTTTGTTTGTCCTTTTTTGCTTTTGGAGTTTGTCTTGTCTGTCCTTTGTCATCTTTGCTAGCCAAGGTTTACGATCCGCTCTACTTATCTTCATCCGTGGCATCGTTAGACGGATTTTCGAGGTCACATGGTGACAGTTTATATGTAATACAGCTAGTGGTAGCGGCAACCAATCAGAACACGCTTTACATTGTGCAAACAAAGATATATTTTCCGTCTATAATAGCCGTTATAGATTTGCTCTGATTGTCTGTCTGTCAATGAGTTTATATTAAATTTCTCACAAATCTTCGCTTGAAAATCAGTCATATTATAATCTCGAATCAATTTTCATGGCATTCAAACGAAAGGAAATGAAAGCCTTGCGTCGATTGGCTGAAAATAGCATCATTACAAGAAGGCGTAACTGTCAAAATCCAGCAGGTGGCAGTGCGCGGGAATTACGAAAATCCGTCTAACGATGCCAAGGGTGAAGGTGAGTATGAGCTTTCAATCGAATACCTCAAGTTAAGAAACAAAATATAACGATCAAAATAATATATACAGATTACAGTGTATTTCAGAGTAGTTTTCTCTTTCACGAGAAATTAAGTCTAAATGTATATTTGAAAGTAATTATAAAATTGATAGTGTTTACACTAATGCTCTGTACAAGTACGTAGATTTTTACAGTTGCTGCTA
>MJUT01065256.1:40582-51279 GCA_002080005.1 Gigantidas platifrons | reverse complement strand
GTGATGTGCAAGGCAAACAAAATAAAATGTGTGCTTTCGTGAATATGTGAATGACAATTTCATGTAGTGGATATAAAGTATAAAGTAAATAATGAAATTTTAGGGCATCTAAGAAAATAGGTCGATCCACGGAAGGTAAAAAAGGAGGAAAAAGGAACATATATAGGGGAAATTTCTTGACTATAATCCATCAACAAAGTGAAAGGTATGTAGAACTGGTATCGTAATGTAATTTTCAGGGGGTGCTGGTGGAATAAAGATATAAATACAAAATGTAAATCTCACCTTAGAATGAATCTAGAAATAGACTCTCACAAATACATATTAAACAGTAATTGTTGACTCGGTAAACATAAATAATAAATAAAACAAATCAGACTACAAAATATATACTGTACATAGTTTTTACAATGTTGTTGTTCTTTGTCAAGGACATGTTGCTTTGAATTAATGGACTTCATAATTTGGCTTTGTAGGAAATTGTACACTATTGAATAGCAAGCTAGTGATACGAGAGTACTGCTCGGTTTCTTCTAGCCTCCTATTTATGATGGCAACAGATTGCTTAAGCTCGATAATTGTGTTCAATTGGTCGTTTATTTTTTTTATTTTGGCTTTCGATTATTTCATCTAGCTGTTTACTTGTATGTGTTAAGCACTCTATTGTTCTTTGTTGATTGGATAGAAGGATTTGTTGGTTAGTTATGATGTTCTACATATCAGTCATAGATATGGTGATAGCAGCTGACATTGTCTGACGAATTGTCAACGCACGGTTTTGTTGGAATGCATCTGTAATCATAGGGACCAATGTTTTAACAAATGATTCACTTTGTGTACTATTATTAACAATATCAGCTACATTTGTACTTCAATATCACGTTAGGTCGGACCCTTAGTAGATTTAGCACCAGACTGTTTCGGGTCTGTTGGTGTTTTAATAGCACTGTCGATAGTTTGTCGTGTGCTTGATCCGACAGAGTGTGATATACTGCGACGTGCTTGTCGTTCGCTTTGTTTAATTTCATAAGGTTGCTCTTTTTTGGGGTTGTAGACTTTTGAAGCTTTAAGCTGTTTGTCTCTTGTAGGGTTCAACCTGGAAACAATTTTGCAATATATTTTGAGCTGATTCAGAAAGTTCATTGTCACTGTTTACCGATTGATCATTGTTGTTCTTATGTCTGTGGTCGGCCATTGTGTTAAAGTCTATCGGGTTTCAATACATCTTGAATTATTAGCACTACAATAAAAATTCCACCAGAACAATTCTTTTTATAGGAGCTACTTAATACCCATTCACTCTATTGTAATTTATCTACCAACCTCCGACTTCAGTTCCCAGTTGCAATGACCTAGCTAATAAAAATAACTTAACCGGTCAATTTGGATTTATTTGTAAAAATATTATAAATATCTGGGTCAAAGTATATTTCTACGTACCATTCCATTTGTACCCATCCCCCTCTTCTTTCTCGTTCTCTTCAACTCCAAAACAATATCTTGTCCTCAGCTAAAACATTATACACTGAATAGATTAATCCTGCATGCAATGATTTGACTCGGAATTTTATATAAATTATTACATTAGTTACTGACAATCAGAGCGCTTAGATACAATAAAACTAATTTAATCCCACCACTTTTTATTGAAGTGCCTGTATCTAGCTAGGCAATAGAGCGATCGTGTAAGTTGTGTGTTAGATTCTTTCTTCCATTTTCCGATCGGATTTTTGAACTGTTTCGACAGTGTGAAATTCTTTGTTTCATAATTCAAGTTTCCTCACATGGAAATTATTATGCAAAGGCATCTCACCGTTGACTTGCCCAAGATATGTATCTCATAATCTGTTTTCATTTTATTTTTAGAGTTGCCCCCCCTTTCCCCCTCATAACAATGAATGTACAAATATAATGGAATCGTTTAAATTTTACTAATGATTACATGTTCTTAATTTCAACCAACACTCACGTATGCTTTGTGGTCGCCATTAAAATTTCCACCTCTGAGACGTTGAGTTCAAAATAAGTGAACTTACAAGGGCATATCCGAAATCGAAAGTACATTCATGAATTTCAACACAATTCAAGTTTTAAAAATAGATACCAGAATATATTTATACATATATAATGCATATAAACTATCAACAATTGAAATATATTATATCTATGTGTCGTAAAACATGGGTTGATAATTGGAGGTAAATTACTAAAAATGTACCTGTCATGGCTGATCTGTATTTTACTTCCTTCTATTATCAGCTATCTACATTGTATTTATTTACGGTAGCACACGGAAATCAAACAACTATACCGAGGTCACTTACTTTAAAATGTCATATCTATGGTATTCCTGAATGAGATATCGAATTGAAGCTAAAATAATACACCAAATAGTAAATATATAAAGTTATAAAATAATAATTAATTACTACAAAATGTATTGGTAAAATAAATTACTTAAAAAATATGGATAAGAAAGCATGGTTGTATAAATAAATGTTTTTATTTCTTCGTCAAAATAATTTGTGTTATTGTAGCATTATAAAACAGCTCATGGGATCAAATCTGTATCTCAGGTTCGTTAAAAATCATTTGCATTTTTACTACTCATTTATAATACTCATAACATAGTTGATGTCACTTATATATATTTTACTTAATGCGTATGATGCCTTTCTGGAAAACTCTTCATCAGGTACGTTTTGCACTCAGTCAAAAGATTGAAAGATTAATAAAATTAAAAATTCTTTAAGAGAAAGTAAACCAAAAGGGCCTAAAAGGATATCCACAAATCTACTAAGGTTGCATATGCATATCAGAACATTTTAAGAAATAACATTATTCAGGGGATGAGTGAGTGATTGTTGTTTAACGTCAACTCAAGCAAGTTAATTGTCAATGAAATGATGATGCGGTCCGCTTTGTACTACACCAACACGCTTAGTTGGAGATCACTGAAGCAACAGTCGGCGGATAGACATGTCGCCCCACCTGGACACATTATTCTGATTCCGAGCCAACCAGTCTTTGCTCTCTCTTTCTTTTTAATGCTGCGTGCTTAGCGGAGGAGCAACAAAAACCAATTGCATAGTCTTTGATTTACCCGATCGACGCTCGAACCCACGCTCTACCTCACTCGGGGCGAGCACGCTAACCATTACACCACCGATGTCGTTTGATACATTATTTAGGAGTTGTAAATTTCAAACATAAATGTATTTGATAGTTACCATGTCAATACCGACAAACTTACTACTAGGCGGATGTTACCCTTAAGAGACTTATAGTCCACCAGCAGTGCCGGACTAAGGCATGGGCTTTATGATCTGCGGTCCAGGGACCTTCAGAGATCAATTGAAATTAATTTGCTGTGAAAAGTACCTTCATTTGTAAATATAGCATGAAAGCATGCTGCATTATATCCTTAAAAAGGGCTCAATTTATATACATTTGTACATGTACTGTATAATATACAGGAATTTTGTTCTTGCCTTTATTCAATTTCGTTGTCACTGACGATCCTGACCTAAAATTGATTTCAAGAATCCTAATTTCGTGCGTTTGTTTATTATTTCTGAGGCCTCACAGCATCTGTATCCCGGGACCCACACATTCGAAATCCGGTAATGCCAGTGATAGTAATTAAAATGTAGATATCTGTATTGTAGCTCATTTTTCAAACAGATAACATTTGCACGGTTCTCTAACGAAGGTTCATATGGATCAATTTTTCGATGATCAAAACAACTATAATTGGAACTGTTTAAATTTACATCGATTTGGCTTTTTGAACATTAAAAGTGTAAAATTTTAAAATAAAAACACTTTTGCAGATGGATATGTATTATGTAAGAGAATACACTCCAACTAGTAGATTCTTGAAAATAATCAACTCGACCCTTACGTGAGTCCTAAATTACAATGCGTTTTAAAGAAACAAAATATGTTTTAGAAAAATTCACGTGCACTCAGAACTTTTGACAATAATTATATTTCAGTGTTTTGAATACGTTACATCCTTCTGTCTCAATTTTGAAGAATAAAAACCAGTTAGTAGCATAAAACAACAGCATTTTTGTGTGATTTAAGACTATTTTCTTTATTTAAAAATGCTACTGCTAGCTAATAAAATAAAAAATAAAAAAATAATAATAATAGCAAAATGTGGGAACAGTTCTAAAATCCAATATATAAATCGTAGATGGAGGTAAACTCGATACACCTAACACACATAAGCTGACATTCCTGGTTAAGTGCAGGCACTTCAATAAAAAAAAGTTGCGGGGTTACACTAGTGCTAATACATTTACTACCGTTTATGCATAGAATAGGGTTTTAAACAAACAACAACATAAAAAAGAAAGCTTTGTTAAAAGACATATCAATTGAAGACCACTGTTGAGATTACCAAGACAGCTAGTTTATCTGGATTGTCCATTTTGATTGCCCCTTCGGTATACTCTTAAGTTTATGTACAATGATATATTTTACACAAAAGAAAACAATGTTATCTATATA
The DNA here is from genome assembly GCA_002080005.1 of Gigantidas platifrons. Taxonomy (NCBI): domain Eukaryota; kingdom Metazoa; phylum Mollusca; class Bivalvia; order Mytilida; family Modiolidae; genus Gigantidas; species Gigantidas platifrons. The sequence goes on along the minus strand of MJUT01065256.1, from coordinate 46,761 downwards.
CGTTTGCGTATAATCAGACCAACAGTCAATCTCAATAAGGTATTAATCGGCATTCTCTATTACTTTCATACCAGTTTCATTTAAGAATTCATGTATATATTTTTTAATTGAATGCTGCTACACGTGTTTCTGTCCATACACATGTCCCACTTATATGTGGTAGTTATTCAGGTAAACCTTCTCTCACTCTTGACTTTTATTTTTGTTATGAAGCCTGTAGTTTTCTACATGTTACATACGGTTTATTTTGGGTATTGTTACGTCCGCTACAACTTCAACCTAATGTCCGTTACGATTTCAAAGTAAAAGCGATTTTCACTGCAATATATGCAATCAGGTTGTTTGTGTGCATATCGTCCTAAGAAAAGTTTGATGATACCAAAGTGGTAATCAGAAGAACGTACATGACGTCCTCACAGTACACGAAGGGTGTCATTAGTGAAGCAGTACTTTGTAATGTAAAGTATAGTATTTGTTCTCTTGCTTTGTTCTTTTACTCATCTCTTTGGGTTTGATTATTCTGTGTCCGTTTTAACATTAAAGGAGCGATACATCTTCCCAACCATATGGAATCTCATTAATTGGTTTATATCCCAAGCCAGAAACTAGATTTTTAACTCCATATGTCGTGGACGTTTTGTGTTCAATATTGTTTAAGGTGAGATGCTGACATCGGTGGTATGGTTGACACTCACTGTTTAAGCATTTTTTGTTTCATAATGAGATGTTATGAATATTCAAATTGTATCAATGGTTTCATTGAAATGCTCATTTTTCATATCGTCTCATCTGAAAATATAAACTGTCAATTGAATTCTTCTTTTGTTGGAAGGATTGCAAATGTAAAAATGTTATGCATTCAAAGAAATATTCAATATCCAAATCAGAAAATCAACCTCTCCTTTATAAATGTTATCTGTTGGGACTTGTATAAATTCACAATTAAGATATATAACACATAACGCTTAGGTGGGTTAGGTTTATGGTGTTTAAAGCCAGTTTGAACAATATTTCAGTTATATCGTGGCAGAAGTGGAACAATCTGGATATAAAGAAATGTGTATATATAGTATCTAAACTGGCTTGGAACAAACATATCAGTCTAGAAACAATGTAAAGACAACTAATGAATTTGTTTTAATATAAAATATATTGAACTAAATACTACAAATATGATGTGTTTTTAGTTGGTGTCTGGTATTGGTTGCAAAACCCCTTTTGAAATCAATGCACCTCCTTTGTGCAGGAACAATGCAGGCCACACAAGGAATTTGACTTTCGTTCCCATTTGTGTGTATTCCTTGTAAACTTGTCTGTCGAAAGTATCTTCTCCTGGTTCAAATTCTAGGAACATGGGTGGATCCTGTACAGAGGCAAAGTAACAAACTTTCAGACAGCTTTCTATGTATGACTGACAATGATTGGTGTATTTTAGTACGGTCTTGCATTGTGAATCTTCACGTGTTATTTTCTGAAATAGATTAGTGATAACTTGTGAATTCAATGTAAAAGTAGACCTTGTTTTATCATGCAAATTCTTTCATCGCATACACACACGCACACACAGAGAAAAGGAGAAAAACAAACAGGAAAGAGTGTGAGAGAGAGGTGTACCCAATTTCAACATAACATGTGTTAAACATATGCATTGTACGATAATGAATTATTAATATTAACAAACATTAAAAACATTCATAAGAAAATCGATGGTAACTATATATTTTATATATTTTTACATTATCAAATATTTTCTTCCTAGTGACAATTCATTAAGCTATTAGGGTCCGTCGTGGTCGTGATCGTATAATAGTTGGAAGTACAACTACCTATGTAATCAGTGCCTATCACCACAGAAGGTGTGAGTTCGAATCCCGCTAAAGTGAGGTGTACTCGATACACCATTATGTGATAAAGTTTGTCAGTGACATGCGACAGAGTGGTGGTTTTCTCCTAGCACTTCGGTTTGTTCCACCAATTAAACTGACCACCATGATATAACTGAATCATTGGTGAACGTGGTGTTAAACACCATAACCCACAACCCTAACCCCTCATAAAGCTGTTTAGATTTTGTATAGATTTTTAAATTTCCAGCCAAAAAACACCTCTCACCATCATTTAAAGATAACAGAAAACATATCGTTACAAAGTTCTATGTTCCATGAGTAATGCGTTAATTGGTACCTTGTATAGTACAGGAATGTATTTAACAGCATTAGCCTTGTGAGTATCTTTTGTAGATTTGGTGACTTCTGAAGACATATCTTGAGAATGGCCCTGTATAGTAGAAATAAAAATCAATATTGGTGTAATTTCCATGGTAACATTTTTCTGAATGTAACGGCTTCTGATTAACACTTTGATATCTTCAAACTCTTCTCAGTATAATGTCTTATTGTGTGCAGATTTAGTAAAAACAAGTTGCATATTACTGTCACCATGTAAATCCTTTCTAATATTTAGTGTAAAAACTTTCATACAATATATTAAACCTTGTTAGTGCAAATTGGTAACAACATCATGAAAATGTATTATACATGTATTTTATATTTGTAAGTAAAATACAAAGGAACATTTTGTGATAACAATTAAATTGCATTTTTGACCTTTCACGAAATCACAGACATTATCCACTATTTTATATAACAACAAATTTAACCAAATCAACTGTTAAAATTCTCATTGCTTATTTCACATAGGTCTATATATTTTAAAAATGCATTTCCTAATGCAGCTAATTGAAGAAATACTGGTGGTTTAAAAATATGTTGTCCATAACATTTCATGATTTGTACGTACTTGAAGAACTGGCTGCAACAATGTTGACAGCTGTTGGTCCGATTCAAGAATACTCTTCTCGTTCAACTCCTACAACAATATATAAAACATTGTCATGGATATGAAAGTTCAGCAATAATCACAATATATATATATTACCGTCTCAGAATGACAACGTTTGAGCATAAGGATGATCCGGTGCACTTTGTAGCTTTTCTCAAGATAATATTTAGGGTTAGGGTTATGGTGTTTAACATCACTTTCAACAATATGTCAGTTATATCATGGCGGTTAGTTATATTGGTGGAGGAAACCGGATAATCCAGAGAAAACCACCGACCTGTCGCAAGTCACTCACAAACTTACAATGTTGTTGTATCAAATACACCTCGACACACTACTGATAAAATATCAATTGGATTAAAAAGTACAAATAAATCCCAATTATGATAAGCAAATGCTGCAATCTACTACAGGTGTATCAGATAAAATAAACAAAAGAAAAACAAGGTAAGTGAATAGTGAGGTTCGTGCTACACGATATTTAGTTTTATGTGTAATATTTTGTAGATCATTGTTTGTCCTTCTGTCCTTTTTCTTTTGGCCATTGTGTTGTCTGTCCTTTTTCAATTTACGGATTCTGATTACATGTACCACATTGGTATCTTCAAACTCTTCTTAAATTGTTCGAGTCAAAGGTCAAACAATTATGATTATTGAATGAGAACACAGACTGACAGAGTGTTCCTTTTTAACATCAATTTCATCAGTTTTATAAATACTATGGGGACTTCGGCTAGTGTTGGAGTAAACCAGACTTCCAACAGAGAATCATGGAATGTAAGTTAAGATATGTAACATTTGTCACTTGATATCGGAACTGATTGCATAGATAGATCTAAATCCCACAAATATATGATATTGATGCCAATATGATGTACCGTAGAACTGAGTTTACGAATGTTCCTTTTATAAAACTGTATCTAGTTTATCTCTGTTTTTGCATGGTTTTTTAGTCAGTTCATTTTGTTTTTACGAACATAAAGTTAAACAGTGATGCGAAACAATTGTAAAAATATCAACAAAACGAACAACCACCTCTCACCTGAAACCATTAAACACAATAAAGACCACGACATATGGCGTTTGAAATCGAGGTCCCGGCATGGGACAGGCACTAAAAATGGGGCGGAATTAAACCTGTTAATGGGATCCCAAACACTCCCTGCTTGATAATTGGATCTCTTACGAAAATACAGATGTATGCATCACTATACTCACCCTTAAAATATTGAGTAAGATGGCGATGGCTTCCTCTTCATCAATACATGTACCATCATTCACATCAGATTTCATATCTTGTAGATTAAGGAATGCGTCTGTCCATTCATTTTCATACACTCCACTGAACTTTTCACCAATCTTCATTGGTCGATTAGGATCATTTAAGTCTGTTATGGCTGGATTATTGTCCCGTAACTTCGCACCCATCATTGCACTCAGTCTATAAATAAGGGTAATAACAAAATTACCGAACACAGAGCAATCTTCCAAAGAGAAATTCAAAACTCATAAATCAATAAACAGACAAAATCAGTCAACAACCGGGAAACTGGAAAACCGCAATGGTCCTGACTTGGTACAGGCATTCCTCTCGCTTCCATTACGGTTCAAAGGTTCCCGTTGTCACTAAAACAGCATTTACAACAATACTGGAAAAAAACAGGCAAAATAGCAGTCAAACAGTTCCAAACTCAGTATCAAATATATCTCGTGAACCATTCAGATTTATTTTTATTTTCCCTGAATATCAAGTTTATATATATATATTGAGTTGGATATGTTATGTTAATATGCTAAATATTATTGGTGAGATATAAAAGTTACAGGTATTCTTATCTAATTGTTGTTTATGTATTGGTATACACATTTTTCTATTACCGTATATGGTATAATTTTCTCGACTTAATATGTCGTAGTTATATATTACAGATGGCATATAGCTTAAATATTGGTGCACTGTATATACTTTCTGTCACTGACATTGTATGGCTTTTAACATTTTATTACAAATTACAAAAAAAATAGTGTGTGGAGATCTGAAAATTATTTATTTTATTTAAATATAGAGTATAGAGTTATGGTTCGACTTATCATACCCAAAATGTACCTGATAGGTTTGTTTTCAGAAACGTTTCTGACGAGCTGGATTTGATATCTATGTTTTTATTAACCAGACATATTATGCCTAAGCGCTTCATCATTTATGATCATAGCTCCATAGTAATTTTCTTTTTTATTACATTCAATAGTTTTATCTTCGAGCAAATATTAACATGACAATCTGTTTCATTTTAAAATGAGGTACAAACTATGAGTCAACCCTGTTTATAAAGGCCACTCAAGAGAACCTGGAAATGTGATCTTTATGAGCAGTTGCCCTTTATATACAGCTTAAAATTATATTTACTATTCATGAATTGGGAAAATGATTATGCTCTTTATAGACAGCGAATTGATATATAGAGGTGCCCTTTCAGACAGGTTTAACTTAATTGCATATCATTACTGTATTCTGTCAACTCCATTTCTGTTTTAATTATAGTACTTTGATTCCAATCATCTTTCATGGACTAACGTTGTCAGCTTGAACCCCGTTTAAGGTTAGGTGTACTCAATACAACATTATGTGATAAAGTTTGTTCATGACTTGCGACAGGTCGGTGGTTTTTTTCCAGCTAGTCCAGTTTCATCCAGCGATTAAACTGACCGCCACCATGTAATTGAAATATTGTTGAAAGTGGCGTTAAACACCATAACCCTAATCCTCTTAATGTTGTCCAATCTAATCGATCTGTTACAGAACTATATCAAAATTGTTTTATGACTTGTTTATTACTTATTATTGGCTTAGAATCTTTGTCGTCTATTTAATAGAAAAACCTGTCTAGTTTTGTTACACTATGCTTGAAGTAAGTCTAAGGTTCTCCTCCCTTAGGAATGGGTGATATTAGCTGGTTTTGTTACACTGTGTTTGAACTAAGTCTAAGATTCTCCTTCCTTAGGAATGGGTGATATTAGCTGGTTTTGTTACACTGTGCTAGAACTAAGTATAAGGTTCTCCTTCCTTAGGAATGGGTGATATTAGCTGGTTTTGTTACACTGTGCTAGAACTATGTATAAGGTTCTCCTTCCTTAGGAATGGGTGATATTAGCTGGTTTTGTTACACTGTATTTGAACTAAGTCTAAGATTCTCCTTCCTTAGGAATGGGTGATATTAGCTGGTCTTGTTACACTGTGTTTGAACTAAGTATAAGGTTCTCCTCCCTTAGGAATGGGTGATATTAGCTGGTCTTGTTACACTGTGTTTGAACTAAGTATAAGGTTCTCCTCCCTTAGG
>MJUT01065233.1:64202-77556 GCA_002080005.1 Gigantidas platifrons | reverse complement strand
GATATCCTGTAAGCTACTGGAACATGTGATACACAGTAGTGATGGCTCCTATCTACAAGAAAGGGGAGAAACATCAACCAGCTAACAACCACCCAATATTACTAACCTTGATATCCTGTAAGCTACTGGAACATGTGATACACAGTAGTGATGGGCCACTTTGATCAACACCACACCCTTTGTTAAGAGCTACGCGACTCCATAACCTGTCGATCCCGTGGGACACAAGTCAAAATCACGGCTGACGAGACATGAAAAAACGTGTACCAGAGCAACTAAGCACACTATTTTGTCGGACTTCTCTCAGGTGTTTGGCAACACAACCGCTTATGTATGAATTTGAAGCACTTTGGATTAACAGGCATCGATGTGAGCTGGACCAAGGACACCCTGATGAACTAGACTCAGTCAGTGGTACTAGAGCAACACACATCTACACCATTATATGTCATGTCTGTGGAGTTCCAACAGGTATACCACAAGTGATTTTGTTCCTAGCCTATATCAATGATCAGGGGACGTCGTGGCCGTGATCATATAGTAGTTGGATTTACAAATACCTATGCAATCTGAGTCTATCACCACAGATGGTGTGAGTTCTCATCTCGATCAGGACGAGGTGTACAACATTATGTGATAAAGTTTTTCAGTTTTCACCGTGTCCTCCGGTTTCCTCCACCATAAAACTGACCACCACGATATAACTGAAATATTGTTGCAAAATGGCGTTAAACACCATCAAGCAAATAAACAAACAAATATATCAACGCCCTACAGAAGTGCACTACTTCAGATGTCAGTCTGTTCGTAGACACTGTGTGGTTTACAGAAAGATCATCAACCAGAAGGGCGCTTATAAATATTCGTCAATGGGATCTCGCTGCCTTGGAGAAGTGGGAATATTTGTAGGCACCCACGGAAACCACTGCAAACGACACACGCCCTGTTGTACCACCAGGTGGCGGATGTTGAATGCATGTGGGACATATCGAGATATGACCAACAATCAAGAACCTATGTTGAAGCCAATGCCTACTGCGCTCTCAGATCAGCGACTCAATATGCCTTATTAGAGAAGTATGCTCCCATCTTGATGGAGTGAAATTAGGCAAATACGTGATGTAATTCGGTTGTTTTTCGAATTATGTCAATTCCGACCACGTTCCGTCTTTTTCGTGTCTTGACGTCTGAACAAATTGGCAGGCGACTTCCGGTGTTTACACTATTACTGTGACAACGTCAGCATATCATAGTCGTAGATGCGGTAGATTATAAGTAATTGTAATATGGAGACGCCAAGGAAACTGCTGAATAAATATTGGTGTTCGGTACCCCACTATCTGTCTTATATAAGAAATATATACATAAAGGCAGATCGTTTTCCTTTCATGATCCTGACAGCCGCAAATAAAGAAAGAAAACAAATTTAATTTTAAAGAATGTCTCTGCGTTGAAGTCTTTGATACAAATAAAATAATTTAATTGATATCTGTCTTTTACAGAAAATGTTAAGATATTTTTAACTTGAGAATCGAACGTTAAAACGGCACATATCGATTGGAGTTTTTGTTGTGTACATTGACACCAGAAGCTCAGGACCAGCAGTTCCATCGAAATCACGTGATTTGGAAGACGAAAATAACAAAATTTTGACGGAATGGAAATGATTCGAAACAACCGAATTACAACACAGGACAGCGCGATTCGTTTGCAATCAATACACACACAGTTCACCAGGTTGCACAATCTTGCTACTGAAACAGCTGGCGTGGGACGTCACAGCATAGATGTTTGTTTGTTTTATGGTATTTAACTCGACTTTCAACAACAGTTCAGCTATATCGTGGCAGTCAGTTTTATAGTTGGAGCAAACCGGAGGACCCGATAGAACCACCGACCTGTCGTAAGTCACTGACAAACTTTAGCACATTATGTTGTACACCTCGGCCTGATCGAGACTCGAACTCACTATCAGTGGTGATATGCACTGATTGCATCACAGCATAGAAGAATACAACATCGACTTATTCTGTGCGACGAACCTTATAGAAATTGATCAAGAAACAGCAAAATGCTACACAATTGGATGTAGTAGAATGAGCATATGACATATTAGACAGCTGAGAACCAGAAAGAAAGTCTATGTAAACTCGTTTTTCCTGCGGTCTGTGAAAACCTCTAAATACTTACAGTGCCCATTGACGTAGCTTGGGTGTTTCTTCTAGTGAGGCAGCTCGCCAAGTGCAGTTAGGTGAACAAATGCTAGGGGGGTCTGGGGGCATGCTCCCCCTAAAATAAAAAAATATGGGCGTTTGAAATGCATTTTCCCGAGTTTAAATGGATCGTTTATGATTTCAATAATAACCGAAATAACACGCCGAAAACTATTTCGATATGCGTCTAGTGACATGTTTTGATATATCCAGACAACTTTGGGGGGAATTATATTTACTATAATAGATTACTAATCTGGCAACTATTCGTGTCGAAACCGTGTATGTCTTATGTTTTATATGGTTTTTACATACACATTTAGATAAGTGATGGTGCTTTCAGTTAAACATTTTACTTAGGATAGATTATAACAACCAATAAACAATCATGTCAGAAATGCAATGTTCCAAGGCGACGTTGTTGTTTTTTGGCTTCATCGAATTTTCTCATGATATTTTCTCTACAAAGATAGATATCCCTATGAATGAGCAGACTAGCCAGTCCAGCAAGTCGATCTTCTGTCATTGTAGATCTGCTCCAGTGTTTCAAGCGTCTCATAGCAGAAAAATACCTCTCACAGGGCACGGACCCTACAGGCATTGTTAGCAGAAACCTAAAAACGACATGCAAATTCGGATAATAGTTAGGGTCTGTAAGTTCAATTGCTTCTTCCAAAGACTGATTAGAATCATGTTTTTGAAGCCCTGCACAGAACAGTATCCATCTTTCCATTTCTTGCATTTCTGCGACAAATCTTATAGAATCTGGCAAATCATCTAGCATATCTGGTGTGTATCTTCTACATGTTCTGCAGATATGTTTTGAACGCGACTAGGTAGCAATTGAAACGCTAAGAAGGACGGACGTGTTTGTTCAGGAAACCTCTCGTTTAGCTCACTTAAACAGTGATCGACGAAAGGAAAGAAAGCATTTATCCTACAACAACTAGGTACGGAATCTTCGGCAAAGGCGGCGTCAGCCCGATTTGTCATTCGTGCGACTGTTCTTGGTTTAGACAGATCGATACCGATTCTGTCGGCGATCGCAGTTGTCTTCATCCATATGCATCTGTTTAAGCGGAAACGATTTCAATTAATGATGTAGAATATATTTTTATTACAAACTTTGACAAAGGTTTTTATTTCTCGTATTTTAAACTTTTATAATATTAATCACATTAATTTATTTTCTGCAAAAAAATCTAGTGAGGCTGTTGCCTCATTGCCTCAATGGAAGCTACGCCACTGCAGTGTGGCTGCTATAGTATTTCACGGCATTTATAGCTCTGTAGATGGACTATTAGTCCCCATGCAGTGGCAGTTATAGTATTTCACGGGGTTATTGCCTCTGCTGGAGGAATATTAGTCCTCATACGGTGTCAGTTATAGTATTCCACGGGTTTAATACTTCTGTTGATGGACTATTAGTCCCCATACGATGGCAGTTATAATATTTCAAGGGGTTAATACCTCAGCTAATGGACTATTAGTTCCCATACGGTGGCAGTTATAGTATTTCACGGGGTTAATACCTCTGTTGATGGACAATTAGTACCCATACAATGGCAGTTATTGTATTTCATGTGGTTAATACCTCTGTTGATGGACAATTAGTCCCCATACGGTGCCAGTTATAGTATTTCACGGGGTTATTACATCTGCTGGTGGAATATTAGTCCTCATACGGTGTCAGTTATAGTATTTTGGGGGTTAAAATACCTCTGTTGATGGACTTTTCGTCCCCATACGGTGTCAGTTATAGTATTGTGCGGGGTTAATACCTCTGCTGGTGGAATACTAGTCCCCATACGGTGTCAGTTATAGTATTTCACCGGGTTAATACTTCTGTCGATGGACTATTAGTCCCCATATGGTGGCAGTTATAGTATTTCACTGGGTTAATACTTCTGTTGATGGACTATTAGTCCCCATACGGTGTCAGTTATAGTATTTCACGGGGTTAATACTTCTGTTGATGGAATATTAGTCCTCATACGGTGTCAGTTATAGTATTTCATTGGGTTAATACCTGAGCTGATGGACTATTAGTCCCCATACGGTGACAGTTATAGTATTTCACGGGGTTATTACCTCTGCTGGTGGAATATTAGTCCTCATACGGTGTCAGTTATAGTATTTTTGGGGTTAATACCTCTGTTGATGGGCTATTCGTCCCCATGCAGTGGCAGTTTTAGTATTTCACAGGGTTAATACCTCTGCGGATGGACTATTCGTCCTCAGAGGGTATCATCCGTTATACAGTCAATGTCTCGATATTTTCATTGTTTATAAAGATGTATGTAATTTACAGTTCTTACGAAGAGTTTTAATATACCAAAGGGGTAATCATAATCCATAAGTCGAAGGACAGACAACACAATGGCAAAATGAAGTAGGACAAAAGGTCAAACAACGATATACAAACATTACACATAAAGCTAAAAATCGAATAACAATAATCCCACTCAAAACCCGGGATGAACCCAGATGCTTCAGAAGAGTAAGTAGTTCCTGCTCCACTAATGTATTGTTATTATTATTAAAGTCAAGATTTATCTCCCTCACACAGGTAACCACATCTGACTTTGCCTATGATGTTTAGATCCTTTAATGTTATTGCTCTGAAAGATTTTAGAATAATATGGACTTTGAGGTACTCGAAGAAGTTTATTCAATAAATGCAACGTGTGCACAAAATTAGATATCTACTTTTTTAATATAAGAAAAGTTTGAAGACACCAAAGGGGTAATCATAATCCGTATATCGAAGAAGAACAGACAACACATTGACCAAAAGAAAAAGTACATAAGAACAAACAACAATCTACAAATCATACGCATAAAACTGAAGATCGAGCAACACGAGCCCCACTAAAAACTAGTGGCACCCTCGTGTTAATATAGTTACAATGTACGTAACAAATGAGGGGACTAATAAACATTAAAATATATAATTTGAAAAAAATAATAAAATAGTTGCTCCCTAGCTTGCAGCTAGTTACACCAATAGAAATATACAGAATTATATAAGTAACTCATGCTTCAGTATACACTAAGAAATAACAGCTAATAAATTTATGCAATGTTTCAGAATGTCTAAACGAGATGAGAAAAGAGACAACTATTTTCGTGTTGCCTACATTTTATTAAAGATAGCCCCATATGCCATTGAGAAGTATGTAGACGGACATTACTCGGGAGGATTTATTGGTGCATTAAGAGATAAAGAGCATATCCTTAAGGAAAAAGCAACACCAGATCAAAGAAAGATTATACGATCTCTTTGTAGTAAGTATCATAAGATGGTATTATTAGAGGGGTCATAATGGTCGTGATCGTATGGTAGTTGGATTTACAACTACTTGTGCAATTAGTGCCTATCACCACTAAAGTTGTGAGTTCTAATCCCTCTCATGGCGAGGTGTACTCGATACAACATTATGTGATAAAGTTTGTCAGTGACTTTTCTCCGGATACTCCAGTTTCCTCCACCAATAAAAGTGACTGCCACGATATAACTGAAATATTGTTGAAAGTGGTGTTATACACCATAACCCTAATACATTTTATTATTATTAGAACTGGAGAGTAACATGAGGGACAGCAGATTTATATATGTACATGCACTTAAGGTGCCATTTTGAGCTCGAGACTGCCTTTTAAGTATTATAATATGCATACTTGAATTCTGGCGGAATGATTGTTGGTTAATGCTAAATGAGATGGCGATCGATGATGTCCGCTTTGTACTAGATCAACACCCTTAGTTAGAATTTCTTAGTGCTAGCTCACGAAGGCAACAGACCACGGCGAGATATGTTACCCCACTCAGAGAAAAATATCATAATTCCATACCAACTAGTCTTACTGTCTTATTTTGCATTGTGAGTGGAGAAGCAACAAATGCAAATTTTACAATACAGATGTGGTTTACTTCAACATTAACTCTCATTTACAAAAACGTACGTACAACATGTATATAGACTATTGAACATATTCCTTATTTAATTTTTACAACAAAATTTAATGACTCCTCAATTTTAATTAAGAAATTGTCAAAATGTGATAAAGATGGTAAAACACTCAGCCGACCATCATATGGAACAACTAATAGATTTTCCAACAAGAGGAGATAACACCCTAGATCTTGTTCTCTCAACCATGTCAGGACAAGTTCACGTCATACATTCACCAGATCAATTAAGTGATCACGAAGTAGTTGCATGTTCTCTATCTGTATATATCAAACCAACGAAGACACCCAGAACTATTACAAAATGAGGGAAGAGACAAAAATATTCTGCAAAGAGAAATACTTTAAGGGCAACCAAACCTCCAGAGATATTGAAGAAAATTGGAAGCTGATAAAGTCTTTCATATTACACTACGGACTTGAAGAAAATGTTTCATAAAAAATCAGTAGACCTAGAAAATCTTTGCCTTGGATTACTCACCAAATTAGAGGTATGATTAGACAACGAAATAAATTACATAAGAGAGCCAAAGAGACGGGCAGTCAGAGATTGAAGTCCAAATGGCAGGAACTACGAAAAACCATCAAAGTAGAATTCTAATGCAAATGTAATGTAACGCGTATTTTCATTGGCTCTCGAGGGCCATCAAATCTGCAGTTGACAGGCCTGAAGGAATCATTCTATATTCCTACGCCAAATGCACTTGTTTGTAAACAATATGGCTGACCCAGATGCCGAAGCGGCAGCAGACGACATCCTTCCTGTTCAGATTGAACGTAGTACATTCCATTGCACACAGCTTATCCCCAGTCCCTTTCTTTCTGTTTTTCTGCATAGATTTGTTTATTCCAAACATAAAAGTACACATCAAAGTTTTTCTCCCAATTTCAGTTTTGAAAATATAAAAATTATCTCAATATTTGGATACAAGTCCTACAAATGGTCATGATCAATGCCTAGATAAATGAATTGAAAAAACAGTCTGTTTCTATTATCTTTTTACAAAAAAATGAACTGTGCAGTGCAAAAAAAATGCAGCATTTTCTACCGTACAATGTTCGTCCCCAGTTCACAGTAGTTGTGCATTGATGTTTTCTCCTGTTGCTTGCAATGTTAGTATGGTCACATATTCTACGATGAATTACAGAAAAGTAATGACTAAATTAAACGAAAATAATGTTACCTATAGCAGTGTTAGAAACTAAGGGCAAGTAAGGGGGAAGATCAGATCGTCCGAATTTACATCAGGTTGCCGAAAAGGGTCGCTACAGCTCAAGGGCCCCAGAAGCTCTGGGGTAAATAGTGCAAAATCCTGCATTCTGGGTGTTTCCTGAGGCCTACTTTTTGGTTTGAAAAAGGTGGCTCACTCCTTGAAAAGAATGGCTTTTGGTTTTACAGTGGGAGCCAGATCAATGTTGAAAAACACCCATCAATTCAAGTTTTAGTTCTTCAAGAAGTACATTTGACTTTTTAGTAACGACGGACAAAAAGCACTTGTTTGTTTAAAAAAATTAAATCAGTTGTTTATTTTTTTCTAATTTTATTCAGATTTAAGTTCCTTTTCAATTTCCATATTCACAGCCTCTTCAGATTCATCACATTCTGAAGTTACCCTGCCCAAATTTAGTAAATAGTTAAAAAGCTGCCTGAATTGATTTGTTCTGGGCTTTTTTTTATTCATTAAAGGACATCTATTCAATGTCACATTTTTATTTATGTCTACCTTGATTATTTGAGTCTTGCTTACCAGTGATTTTTTATATGTCCGTCCCCCCCCCCCTTTTCCTATTGAAATAAATATCACTGTACTGTGATCAAATACCACACAAATTGTAATAACTAATATTTGTGTAATCTTTAGCAGAAGAACGATGTCTCTGTCCATTTGCTCAATGGTCCAACTATATATAGCTTGGGAATGAAAATATAGCACAAACGTAAATTGCCACTGTCAGTCAAAAACGGAAGAAAGTAAAGGCTGTAATTATCATTTGCCAGACCTCAAATCAGATTGCAACAATGGAGTAAAGCTACTGTAGTTCAAAGTCTATTTTTTAATTGGATATGCATTAACGTTTTCACATGTCTGGATGTAAATAAACGATAGATCGTAATATTAACATGGTGTCGAGTATAAAATACCAATGCGGATTGATAAATATCCGGAAGCGTCCCGTGCATTTCAACGAATTTTGAATTGCCAATCTTCGCATATATGAACATATTTAATATGAGAACTATGATTTTATGTCACAGAAATGAGAAAATAATAAATCAAAGGTTCGTTTTGTTGGAAGTAGCTTCGGACAAAAAGTTTGGTCAATATTTCCTGTAGCACAGTACCGCATTGCGTCCCCTTTCCAAAATGGCGCCATTGTTGTTTGTTTACGAAAAATAAATACAAATAGTTTTATTTTAGTCAGGCATATATAAACATAAGCTCTAATGAACGAAATTAAAGTTTGTTTAAACCGCAATAGATTACTTTCCAAGAAAATCACTTTCAAAATACTTAACGGATACGATAGAATTCACCCTCCAACGTGAACCCTGACTGACAGAAAATATTTGGTCGTCAGTCGGGCGACTATTCTGAGAATTTAGGTCGTCCTGATCAATGTTAGGTTGGTTTTGACGATCGGACGACCGCTACTTTCGAACACTGCCTATAGTATGTTATACAAACTATGACTTCCATGAATTATTTTGATTCTAGTAGAAAAAATCGAACATATTTTGAATGGAAGTCAGTAATAAATAGATCTAGAAATGCATGTATCCTAGAGTACCCATTATTCGTACACATAATAATGTTCATGTAAAAAATATCATTTCAGAATTGCTTTTTATCAAACCAAATTCACTTTTCTATTAAGCAAATATTTAGCTTTTAATCCATAAATAATATGGGATTCTAATTTCTCTCATTATGACGTCGTTTTAACCCCGCTGAAACAGTGGTGGAAAAATCTGTAATCCTCTAGAGGATTAAAATGTCTCGTGCCTTTCCCCACATTTGAATCGTTTGACGGCTTTTGAAATAAAGTTCGTGTTAAATAATGAGAGAAACAAATTCTCCTTCAGTTGCACGTGGGTTATGATATTTCTCCACGTGAGAGAGTTAAATTAAAAATTTTAACCACGAGCTGTTGGGCGAGTGGTTAAAAGTTTTAATTTAACTCTCGAGAGTGGAGAAATATCGTAACCCACAAGGAGAATCTATATATATCTTCTGACATCTATGTACGTGTTTGTTTACATGTGACCCCAGTTTTAGAACAAGTGACGTCATACCCTATTTTCGTACACCTTTCCAAAATTAGGCTAAGACTATTGAAATAATATTTTTTAGACCCATGTATATGCTGAGATCGTTTCCAATAAATCTGGTAATCATTTAAAACGTTTTTATTTATGTTAAATTGTTTTACAGATTGGTTTTTTTTTTTGTCATCATGAACATATATCCTATATCAGTACAAATATTAGATTCATGTAAAGTGAGAAACGGAATAGAAACGAAACGAAACACTACGAAACGAAATACGACGAAACGAAACAAAATCTGTAAATTGAGAAACGAAACAGAATGTGTAAACTGAGGAACGAAGCGAAACGAAACGAGATCATTCAATGAATTCTAAAAAAAAACAAAAACAAAAAACAAAACAAAGCAATCATCCCTCGACGTCCGCGTCCGTTTATGCTATATGTTCGAGTATATCTAAGAAACTTTACTTTATAATCGAAGATGTATTTTACACTTACGCTATATATTTCATTTGGTAAAAGTCGTGTACATTCCCAAATAAATATAAACACTGCCCGATACCTTATAAATGTATAATCAACCAATTCAATTTTATCATAATAGATGGACATATTAAAATATTAACTTGCCATTGCAAATTGACGAAATAATCTATTTGAATTCACTAAAAAGTTCGGAATGACATATATACAGCATTTCTGTCATTCGTGTATATGCTAGGTGTGTGTAGATAATCGCGCAAATTTGCATCATCCGAGGCAGAAATCCCTTTAAAATAATATAGATTTGGAGAAAACGTGCCCAATGAATTCCCTAGGGTTCAACAAAAATATAGGTTGTATAATGTAGCTCGATCCTACCTAAAATCTAGTGCCTACAATAATAGTTTGTTATTACATTTTCTCAACCAGCATTATTAAAGTCAGAACATCTGCCCAATACATGTATGTAAAAAAAAGTATTTCATATCCACCCTACCCTAACTTTTCCACAATGTTAGCCTAAACAAACAATTATTTTGATAAGCTTAATAGTAAAATATCAATTAAGTCTACACATTTTCAAAATCCACTCAAACGAGCCCGGGAAATTAATTGCATCTGTGTTAGCGAATACGTGGAAGTGACAAACATAGGTATACGTTTAAGGTATTAATTGATATTTAAGAAAACATATCGGCCACCCCGCATTGATCTTTAGCTGTTGGATTTTTCTCCCCCTCCCTCATTATGGCGACGAATAGTCAAATGAGCATATTAATTTACCCCTGTCCATCCAGATATGTGAAGGCTAACTTCATTTATATTTTTTAATGTTTTGTAGGGTCCGTGTTCATGCATAGGTGTGCATGATAATACATTTTGATTTCTAGACAAACTATATATATGTTCTGACAAAATCTTGGCGGCATACCGGTTTCCAGTTTATTTTTAGCCATGTTCTCAAATCTCCACCTCTTCTTTGCAAATTTGATGTGACAGCAATTATTTTTACACGAAATACAGCGAATAATGCCGCTCTTACTATATGAAACATGTGAAATAAAAAAAAAAAAAAACTCCAAACACGTTGCACGAAAATAACCCTTTACCACCCGTGCCAAATGTATGTGTACCTGAAGTATTTAACTATTTACAGATTTCACAAAAGTTGCTATCTTGTCGAGCGATACAAAAAGCTTGGTATGCATTGTATAGTGTTGGATTGCTTTTCTGTTTTATTAAAATCTTAAATTGAGATATTTTCAAAATGCTTTTAGGGCATGGGTGGCTCAATGAGTTAGTTAGTTGGATTATCTAACAACTCATACAAACATATCACCAATACGGCGTGGGTTCACGCTCGGATTTGTAAATTACAAAAAAGAGTGCACTCGACTCGCAGTCGCATGTGATAAAGTTTACCAGTTGCTTGCCCATGGTTGGTGGAAGAAAATAGTCAACCTTTTTGGAAATACATAAATGCACAAAAGAAAGACTCCCAGAGTATTCCTCCATTCAAAACTATAAATGGTAAAACAGCTGAAAATAACCTAGGTAAAGCAGAAGCCCTGAATGATCAATTTAAAGGTGTGTTCACAAAAACGTCATCTGATAAGGTACCTCTACTACAACCAAAGTTTCCAAAAATTAGTAACATACATGTAACTGAAGAAGGAGTGAAGAAATTACTACAAGCCACAAGGCTTAAATACACCAAAAGCTTGTTGTCCAGAGGAAATCAGCCCAACAATCCTGAAAGAACTATCTCATGAACTAGCACCAATAATCCAACATCTATTTCAACAATCTCTAGATACCAGCTCCATACCTGAAGAGTGGACTACTGCAAACATCTGTCCACTATATAAGAAAGCTGATCGATCCATTCCAGCCAACTATCGTCCGGTGTCACTTACTTGTATATTATGTAAGTTGATTGAACATATTGTATGCTCCAACATCATGAGTCATTTAGATAACCATAACATCATAGCCTACAGGCAACATGCTTTTAGAAAACACCACAGCTGCGAGACACGAATATGCAATGTTATTCACGACTGGGCTAAGAACATCGACTATGGGAAACAAACAGATATATGTATCCTTGACTTCGAAAAGGCACTGTGCCTCATGAACTTCTAAAATCTAAACTCAATAGTTATGGTATTTCCGGAAACACCCTATGTTGGATTAATGCTTTCCTATGTCACCGTACGCAATGCGTTGTAGTAAATGGTTCTAAATCTGGATGGTCCGACGTCAAATCAGGTGTACCTCAAGGCATTGTGTTATTCAGCCTTCACATCAATGATATACTTCATGATATAGAATCCAATATACGACTCTTTGCTGATGATTGTGTATGTTATATAGAGTAATAGATACCATCGAAGACTGCGAGAAGATTCAAACAGACATAAATAAGCTTGGAGAATGAGCCGGGAAATGGGGTATGCGATTCTAACCTGTTAAATGTAATATGATGAAACTGACACGTAAAAGAAAACACCATATGGACTACAATTACAAACTTGCAAGAGCCAAACTAGAGTTTCTTAATAAAATCAAGTACCTAGGAGTCAACATACCATCAGACCTTAGATGGGAGAAACATGTAATGGAATGTACATATAAAGCTAATAGAGTACGGTACTAGGTTTGCTTAAAAGAAACCTGCACTTTTGTAGTAAAGAAGTGAAAGAAACAGCTTACCTCAGTTTTGTACGATCAATATTAGAATGCGCAGGCACAGTATGGGATCCACACTGTATTCATCTGCAAGAACAACTTGAAAAGGTGCAAAAAAGAGCTGCCCATTTTGTACTTAATAACTATTCATATGAGGAGGGATCTATGTCTGAAATAATGGAAACCTTGCAGTGGAAGCCTTTGAAAGAACGCAGACGTTAACACCGGCTTATTCTATTCTATAAAGGACTAAATGGCCAAGCTAAAATACCAACTACAGATATACTTCAAAACAACAGAAAGAACAGAAATAGACACAACCAGCAATTCTATATTCCATACGCCAGAACCGATACTCTCAAATACAGCTTTATACCAAACACCGACAGAGATTGGAACACTTTAGACCCAACCATACTGGAAAAATCTGCAAACTCTGAAACTCTTACTACTTTTTCGGACCTTATCAGATTATCTAGGCTTGATTAAATAAATCAGGCACTTGATACATGCTCGTTGCAAAAATGTCTTTGATGTAGCACCTATAACGATGAAGATGAAATAAATCATGGATGCCAGAATGTGTTTTGAGTTTTAATATGGATTGGCGGATATAAGTGAGGGATAAAATTTACTAATATCCGCCAACCCATGTTAAAATTCAAAACGCATTCTGGCTTCCATGAATTATTTCGATTCTGATGTCTAAGAGTACAAATACGG
>MJUT01065233.1:36021-52372 GCA_002080005.1 Gigantidas platifrons | reverse complement strand
ATTCCCAGTGTTGCTGAAAAAAAGATTCTGATTTTGGTGGAGGAAAAAAAAATGATCTGATTTACAGTTTTTGTCATATTATACAATTAATGACTTTTAATGAGGTGGATACAAGGATTTATTAACCCAAGAATATTATATTTACCGAGGCCAGATAAATCCTGGTATACATCGAATTGAAAGTTATTAATTGTTTTATTATATGACACATTTTATATGTTGATTTTACCCTTAAAATAAGCTTTTATCACGACATTTTCTTTGGTTTCGTATGGTGCAAGACGTTGGAATGTTATATTCGCCGCGCGTTACATTGCGTGAGGTGATTATAACCATTTATTATACCTCTAATCAGAATCTAGGAATTTGATTGGTTGTTGACTAAGCATTAAAATCGGCAAATGACTCCGAAAGCGCCTATTTGAACAGAAATGACCTCGCGTCCATTATAATGACTCCCAACTCGCCATGAAACTGACCTCGCGTGCGTTATAATGACTCGGTCAATGAAATTAATTACCTGCGTCGGTTCGTTATAATGACTTCCAATTCTATTTTGACTTCTTGGTATAAACATATTTATTGGTATAACTGACATATATAAACAGAACAATAGCAATTCTATAATAGGATTCAGAAACAAGCAAATGCTTTTTTTAAATCTGTTTCCTATGAAAAACATACAAATATCACAAACAAATATATATGCATGCTGATTTAAATTTTAAACTTGTAAGAATTATTTATACAAGGAGGAAGAAGAAAAAATGTATGTAAGCATGTAGTTGAAAACTACACAATTTACACAATTTTGACTTCTTAATAACTCCCTATGTTTACAAACATAAAGTATATAGTTTCCGTACCTTTTGATTAGGAAAGGCCACTGCCACCTGTTCAGTGTTCAATCTAGAAATTGGTCATAGGGGGTCATGTTGGCCCAGGCAACATTTGACAGAGGGCCAAATCTGGAAGTTAGGGGTCAATGTCAAGACAACGGACACCACATGATGTTAATACATCTTGTATAATTGGGATATAACCATATCTTGTTGATGAGTTTGTGTCAATGAACGGGTTTGAATTTGAATTTTAAATTAATAGTAAATCAAAAGACAGACACAAAGTGATGGTAATAAGATGTTCTACAATTCGTGCAACCGGTCGTAAAGGGATTTTTTAAATTAGTTTTAATACAAAAAGAACAGATCATATTTTGTTTGTTAGCATCGTACTACAGCCACTCCTTGTATTTTGTATCAGTTGACCACTGCTGTTGAAACTTGCGTGGAGCAGGTACACCCGCCGACCCCGACGACTCATTCTTTTTCTAACCTTCACTTCCACTTTCTGAAGGATTTTCTAAATTTGTAGTGATTACTTCGTTTTGGTTTTCATCAGTGGCAGTGAGTTTTGCTCTTTTCTCCCCCGCGGGAGCAAAATATGAAGATACACGCTTCATGACTTTGACCTGTCACGCATCATGCTTAAATTTACCTTCACAAACAAATTCTCAACGTTACTTGGACCCTTGAAAACGACTTTACATAAAGCTCTCTACTGACACAGATAAAGACTTTGTAAAAACCGGACGTATTTCGGGACTGATATTCGGAATTTATTACCGGGACGATCTCAAAAGGCAAAAAAGCAATGCACCCGATTAGGCCCAGTTGACCATTTCAATCGCGCCAGAAAGACAAAAATCGTGGGAATGGCACAATGGCGCACTCTAGATTGAACACTGCCTGGTTTTTTTTATTCGTTCATAACTCGTTGAACTTTTCAATATGCAAGCCGTAACTACGATGATCCACCATCTTGAAAACGTGAAGTTCTACATATCATATTTACAACAATATATACAAAAATAATTAAAATGCCTACCTTGTAAACGTATCTTCTTAAAATTGAAGCGTACACGAAGTCAAATAACGCCAGATCTTTACGTTTTACACTGGAAGTCTTCATATGACATCATGTTGTTAATGTTCCAAAGTCGTCAACAACATTTCGCAGAATTTTAATTTGTGCGATTTTTATACCATTGATATGTTAGAATAATACATGTTTATCTACAATATTGAATTTAAGAATTATAAGTATTAAACGGTTCTATTTCGGTATAATAAAACAATTGATTACTCCCCAAGAAGTCAATACCAGGATATGAGAACCTCTCGACTTGTCACGTTTTATCAAAGAACGTTTCTAGGGACTTCAGCCAATCAGATAAAAGAAATATCTATAGTCATATAATAAAACCTAATGTTAAATTCTGAAAAAAAAATTCACGCTTTTCGCGACAAAAAAAATAAATATCTAACTCTCGTGTTGTCCGGAAAAAAGTTTTTTGAACGAAAAAAAAACCATAACCACCCCTTGCAAGTTAAATGGTCGGTCCCTATTAAAGTGATATAAATCTGAAGTGACACAGCTATAAACACAATATTGAGGTAATATTTTGCTGTTCTTTATCAGTATGAGTTTAATATAAACCTAGAAATAACCATATCACAGAGAAAAAAGCCTTTTATTGTTGTTCTTCAATTGTTAAAGTATAATAAAACAGTTAAAAACCGGTTATTCGGGAAGTAGCAAGTTTATTGTCCCCCTCAACACAAACTATTTCCCTCCACTTCGCATTGGGAAATAGTTTGTGTTTCAGGGGACAATAAACTTGCTACTTCCCTCACAATCGATCTTTAACTGTATACTATATCATGACAACCTGAATATAAAATTAGGTTCATAACTATTGTGCTGAAAACATGCACAGTTACACAAAACACAGATTACTACTAAAATTGTGTAATAACTCGCCTTTTCATATTTTAATGGTAAAAATAGTATTATGATTATATTAAATTCATATTTAATAGTTTTAAATATTATCTCATTTAACCTTTAACACTTTAATAGCATATAATACATTTATTTGACGTCACACTATTGTTCGAACAATGGATTATTTTTAAGAATCTACAGTTTATTCGTTTGTTCTTGAATATATGAACTTTAACCTTTTACTGTTTTAGGCTTAAAAACGGGATATACATATTTTGGAACTTTCGGGTATCGAACCACTGCTGGTTTTTTAGTCTACTTTGACTTTCAAAACTTTCATCTAATCACTCGGCTACGGTGACCACACTACTATACTCTATAATTAGTATATATGACTCTTGATAGTAAGCTTTGCTTAAAAAAATATCAACAATTTGTTTTAAGAAGCAGTTGATCAATATATACAAGACACGATACACGTATTTCAGATCTGGCATAATTTATGTTCAGAAATGACGAGTATATGAACTCTTTTAAAATATATTCTCACAATACAAACACAACCAACGAGCCAACCGCAACTTAACAGATCAGACAGACCACAGGTGAACGTTTGGGACACTTGAAAGACCTTGAAATATCTAAATATAAACGATTATTTTGTCTTGAAAGACCTTGAAATATTTAAATATAAACGAGAATCGAAAGCACGAATGCCGATAAAATTTTGTCGTTTATTTTTTGTTAATTGTGGCTTATTTAGCTTTCTGAACATTAAAAAGGTAAAAATATAAAATGAAAACACGTTTTGCTGATGGAAATGTATTATGTGAGAGAATACCACAGGCACTTGTTTCATTCAAAAAATATATGCCCCCTCCTCTTCCTTACTTCAAGGCAAACATCTGCCCTTTTCCCCTTCCCCACTTCGACTCAATATTTTTCACTTATTTGTGATCCTTTCGCTGACCCAATTATATAGTTACACTCCCGAGATATTTCTCTTTTCGACTGCCACATTTAAATATACCTACAGGGCCTCCTCAGACGAATTGGACAAGATGTTTACCTTGAAGTAAGGAAGAGGAGGGGGTATATATTTTTTGAATGGAACAAGTGCCTGTGGAGAATACTATTCTCCATTACTTAATATGTTTTATAAGGGACCGACCATTTAACTTGCAGGGGAGGGGGTTATGGGTTTTTTTTTCGTTCAGAAATTTTTTTCAGACAACACGAGAGTTAGAATATTTATTTGTTTTGTCGCCCACCTTCAAGTTAAATGGTCGTTCCCTAAGTTTATCTGTTTTATAAATCAGTCAATCAATCAATCAACTCAATCTCACTGCGAATGTTACTTTATAGACAATTAGCAAGTTTAGTAAGTAATAAATACCTTAAATAAATAGTAGTGGTGACAAATAGAAATATTATATCAGTTCAAGCTGGTTTAAATAGTCATCAAAAATATGTATATGGAGTTGACAATATGTCTGCCATCGAAGCTTATGCAAAATTATAGGGTGCCTCAAAAGAACAATATAATTTCCCATCAAAAATAGCCAATGACATGAAATACCTAATCAAACTGACCTCAACTAATCAAAAATGCAAAATAAAGATACATATCAGGGTCACTTTCCTGAACTTAGGTCATAACCCTAATTAGCATATAAAACATAACAAAGTTGTAGACTTCATTCATTTCATTACTCAAAGATAGTTTCAATATCATAAATAAATGAGAAAGTCATGAAGGTACTTATTTCAACATATATTATTTACAAAAAGTTATTTTATGATCATTGTAAAAATTAAAATTCCTGAAAATTAAATTATTTACAAACTGTCAAAATTCACTCTTCCACACAGGTGCTAATGAGATTATACCCCATCGATAAATCGCTCGTTTGTTTACAAAGCGAAAGAAAGATGTTATGTTAGAATTACGATTATTTCATGGGACTATTTGAATTTGTCGTTGGCAACGTCACAATACCAACCTAGGTTATCAAGCTTAAGTATAACCAATGTTGCTTGAGACGGATCAGCCATTCAGATTGCAGTATTCAAATCAAATTAAATTATTTACAAATAAATAAGGTAATATTATCATTTATCAACAAATCATCTAGATCTGTCATTGTAAATTGCACATTATGTTCTATGTAAAATATACATATATATATACATGTATATATATATATTCATAGGTTTTACTAAGCATAGTCTTAGTCAGTTTTATGATGAAATTATATGGACTACTACCCTTGACGGATGTGTTCTGGATTATCTTATTTCAAAATGTTTGCTGACCGTTGATGATCGAGCTGAGGTAACACAATGCGCAAGACCATCGGAACGGAATAAGAAGGTCTTGGACAAATTGTTGCAACATCCAAGCAACACCTGCCATGTTTTCATAGAAGCCTTAGGAAAAGCTGGACCAAATCATAATGATCTTGTTGAGAGACTGGCCAAACTAGATAGTGAAGCAACATTTCTGTATAAATCACAAGTATACAAGGAAGAAAGATTAATCGGTGAGTTAATTAGATATCTATGTTTTTATTACTATCACTGGGTCGATATCTCTGCTGGTGCACTATTTTGCCCCGAGGGTATCATCCACCCAGTGTAAGTGTATCTTATGAATATCTAGGTCAAGTTCGATAATGACAATTTTTCGACAATTTTTACTAGAGTTGTGCCCCTTTTTATACCTCAAAATTGCTAAATATTTGGTTTACAGATGATAACTTAGGAACAAATAGTCAGATTGAAACTTAGTGTTACATGTAAGTGTATCCTATGAATATCTAGGTCAAGTTCGATAATGAAAATTTTTCGACAATTTTTACTAGAGTTGTGCCCCTTTTTATACCTCAAAATTGCTAAATATTTGTTTTCCAGATGATAACTTGGGAACAAATAGTCAGATTGAAACTAGGTTTTGTATGCAAGTGTATCTCATTAATATCTAGGTCAAGTTCGATAGCGATCATTTTTCGACCAATCTTACCAGAGTTACATCCTTTTTTAGCTTGCCTGTACTAAGTACAGAAGAGCTTATGTCGTCACCTGTGCGTCGTTGTCGTCGGCGGCGGCGGCGTCCAATGTTAACGTTTGCGTTTAGGTCCAATGTAGACAAACTACTTGGCCCAGGTTGATGAAACTTCACATGTGAGTTTGTCGTGGACAGTTAAAAACACCGCACACAAATATAGGTCATCATGACCTACTTTTTCTGCATGAATGACTTTGAGAATTTTGCATTAACATTTGCGTTTAGGTCCAATGTAGACAAACTACTTGGTCCAGGTTGGTGAATCTTCACATGTGAGTTTGTCGTGGACAGTTAAAAACACCGCACACAAATATAGGTCACCGTGACCTACTATTTCTGACTGAATTACTTCGACATTTTTGTTAAGACCTGTTTTACTATTACAATGTACATTTATATGTCCATTTTGAATACCATTAAATGGTTTTCTTTTGGGTAAACTGAAGTATTGTTCTTAACCAAAGTAAACACTAACCACATGGTTATGACATTCACATGTAACTATAGATTTCACAGGCGAGCTGGATGGTCTGCCTTGCGACCAGCTATTTTTATACTTCAAAATTGCTAATTTTTTGGTTTTCAAATTATAACCTGTGAACAAAAAGTCAGATTGGAACTAGGTTTGATATGTAAGTGTATCTCATGAATATCTAGGTCAAGTTCGATAATGATGATTTTTCGACAAATCTTACCAGAGTTACGTCCCTTTTTATCTCGCCTGTACTAAGTACAGAAGAGCTTATGTCGTTACCTGTGCGTCGTTGTTGTCGTCGGCGGCGTCAGCGTCCAATGTTAACGTTTGCGTTTAGGTCCAATGTAGACAAACTACTTGGTCCAGGTTGGTGAATCTTCACATGTGAGTTTGTCGTGGATAGTTAAAAACACAGCACACAAATATAGGTCACCGTGACCTACTATTTCTGCTTGAATAACTTCGACATTTTTGTTAAGACCTGTTTTACTATTACAATGTACATTTATATGTCCATTTTGAATACCATTAAATGGTTTTCTTTTGGCTAAACTGAAGTATTGTTCTTAACCAAATTAAACACTAACCACATGGTTACGACATTCACATGTAACTATAGATTGCACAGGCGAGCTGGATGGTCTGCCTTGCGACCAGCTATTTTTATACTTCAAAATTGCAAATTTTTTGATTCCAAATTATAACTTGTGAACAAAAAGTCAGATTGAAACTAGGTTTGATATTTAAGTGTATCTCATGAATATCTAGGTCAAGTTCGATAATGATGATTTTTCGACAAATCTTACCAGAGTTACGTCCCTTTTTATCTCGCCTGTACTAAGTACAGAAGAACTTATGTCGTCACCTGTGCGTCGTCGGTGGCGTCAGCGTCCAATGTTAATGTGTGCGTTTAGGTCCAATGTAGACAAACTACTTGGCCCAGGTTGATGAAACTTCACATGTGAGTTTGTCGTGAACAGTTAAAAACACAGCACTCAAATATAGGTCATCGTGACCTACTTTTTCTGCCTGAATGACTTCGACATTTTTGCATTAACGTTTGCGTTTAGGTCCAATGTAGACAAACTACTTGGTCCAGGTTGATGAAACTTCACAGGTGAGTTTTTCGTGGACAGTTAAAAACACTGCACACAAATATAGGTCACCGTGACCTACTATTTCTGCCTGAATAACTTCGACATTTTTGTTAAGACCTGTTTTACTATTACAATGTACATTTATATGTCCATTTTGAATACCATTAAATGGTTTTCTTTTGGCTCAACTGAAGTATTGTTCTTAACCAAATTAAACACTAACCACATGGTTATGACATTCACATGTAACTATAGATTGCACAGGCAAGCTGGATGGTCTGCCTTGCGACCAGCTATTTTTATACCTCAAAATTGCTAAATATTTGGTTTCCAGATGATAACTTGGGAACAAATAGTCAGATTGAAACTAGGTTTGGTATGTAAGTGTATCTCATGAATATCTAGGTCAAGTTCGATAATGATGATTTTTCGACAAATCTTACCAGAGTTACATCCCTTTTTAGCTCGCCTGTACTAAGTACAGAAGAGCTTATGTCGCTACCTGTGCGTCGTCGGTGGCGTCAGCGTCCAATGTTAATGTTTGCGTTTAGGTCCAATGTAGACAAACTACTTGGTCCAGGTTGGTGAATCTTCACATGTGAGATTGTCGTGGACAGTTAAAAACACAGCACACAAATATAGGTCACCGTGACCTACTATTTCTGCCTGAATGACTTCGACATTTTTGTTATGACCTGTTTTACTATTACAATGTACATTTATATGTCCATTTTGAATACCATTAAATGGTTTTCTTTTGGCTAAACTGAAGTATTGTTCTTAATCAAATTAAACACTAACCACATGGTTACGACATTCGCATGTAACTATAGATTTCACAGGCGAGCTGGATGCTCTGCCTTGTGACCAGCTATTTTTATACTTCAAATTTGCAAATTTGTTGGTTTCCAAATTATAACTTGTGAACAAAAAGTCAGATTGAAACTAGGTTTGATATGTAAGTGTATCTCATGAATATCTAGGTCAAGTTCGATAATGATGATTTTTCGACAAATCTTACCAGAGTTACGTCCCTTATTAGCTCGCCTGTACTAAGTACAGAAGAGCTTATGTCGTCACCTGTGCGTCGTCGGCGGCGTCAGCGTCCAATGTTAATGTTTGCGTTTAGGTCCAATGTAGACAAACTACTTGGCTCAGGTTGATGAAACTTCACATGTGAGTTTGTCGTGGACAGTTAAAAACCCCGCACACAAATATAGGTCACCGTGACCTACTTTTCTGCCTGAATGACTTTGACATTTTTACATTAACGTTTGCGTTTAGGTCCAATGTAGACAAACTACTTGGTCCAGGTTGATGAAACTTCACATGTGAGTTTGTCGTGGACAGTTAAAAACACCGCACACAAATATATGTCACCGTGACCTACTATTTCTTCCTGAATGACTTCAACATTTTTGTTAAGACCTGTTTTACTATTACAATGTACATTTATATGTCCATTTTGAATACCATTAAATGGTTTTCTTTTGGCTAAACTGAAGTATTGTTCTTAACCAAATTAAACACTAACCACATGGTTATGACATTCACATGTAACTATATATTGCACAGGCGAGCTGGATGGTCTGCCTTGCGACCAGCTATTTTTATACTTCAAAATTGCTAATTTTGTGGTTTCCAAATTATAACTTGTGAACAAAAAGTCAGATTGAAACTAGGTTTGATATGTAAGTGTATCTCATGAATATCTAGGTCAAGTTCGATAATGAAGATTTTTCGACAAATCTAACCAGAGTTACTCCCCATTTTTACTTCAAAATGGTCCTTGGGTGGTCCCCTTTCAGAATTATTTAAGTCAGGTGAGTGATACAGGCTCACCTCAACTTCTAGTTTACAGTAGTTTCAAAATTTGATCTGACCATATAACCTTGGCGTCGGGGGACCAGTGGCCAACATCCTTTTATTATTAAAATTTATAGTTCCGAAATAATGTAATTCCATGTAATCGTATTATGATATATATACCTCTCAAATTATAAATTAATACGATTGGTTAATATAGCACCACATGACATTTTTTATTCGGATATTTTTTTTTCAAAATCTCGGCTAAAGCCCTCGGAAAAATAATCTTAGACGGCTTGATAATTATTGATATCCACCTCCTAACAAGGCCGTAAAATTTACAGTTCCGAAACAATGTAATTACATGTATTTTTGTATTATAATACCTCACATAGATTTCCTATTATAAATTAATACGATTGGTTTAGAAAACACCATGTGACATTTTTTTATTCTGATATTTTTTTCCAAATCTCGAATGTCGTGGGATACCCCTTTATTACCCAGGAGATAACCCTGGTATTTTTATCAACTTCTCGACTGCCGAGGAATAACCCGTTATTACCCGGGAAGAATACTATCCATTCCGTCAAGGGGAGATAATGATTACGTCATCAGTCATCTTCAGAAAAAAATGACTGTCGACCGCATAGGGACTTGTTTTGATGTCATATGCAAAACTTTAAGAACAAAAATTACTCCCCTATTTTTTTTTTTTTTTTAAGTTTTTTTTATATTACATAAAAACAAGTCTATATGGTCGACGAATGGTGGTTTTCTCTGGGTAATCTGTTTCCTCCAATAAATCTGTAAATGCCATTTTATACACATGTGTATAATCTCATGGCACTTAAACTCCAACAATATCAAATCAGGGAGGGCCCGGGTGTCTCAATTAGTTAGGTAGTTGGATTACCTAACAACTCATACAAGCTTATCACCAATACGGCATGGGTTTGCGCCCGGCTTTGTAAATTTCAAAAAAGGGTGGTGGTCCGTGGCTCTCTCCGGGTATTCCGGCTTCTTTCATCACTAAATCTGGTCGCCATGATATAGCTGAAATTTTGCAGAAAGTGACGCTAAAAACCAAAAATCAAATCAAATCAATCAGGTCAGCAAGATAAATAAGACAAATATTTAAGAGGTGTCTGCTGAAACTTGCATGAAGCAGACGAAATTGGCATAAAATCAGGTGTGGTTCATGTGGAGTTTCAAAGGTTTGTTACGGTATTGTAGAACATTTATGGCCTAGTAAGGAGGTGGATATCCTAACAAGGCCGTAAGTGTATTTAACTTTACAATCTTTGATTGTGAGCTTACCTGATGAAAGTTATTCCAGAAACATGTCGTGCACATTAAATTAGAAAGTCTTCTCACTTACCCACTTGCCTGAAGCCCGGGACAAGTACAACTGGATTCGGACAAATGAAAAGTCTGAAAGAATTTGTTTGAATACTTTTTATACGCCCATCTCAAGACGGGCCGTATTATGTGATTGGGTATGGCGGGCGGGCATGTGGGTGGGCGTCCACACAGGTTTCCGCACAATAACATTAGTTCTGTATATCGGATCTTTACCAAACTTGGCCACATGATTCCCCTGTGGAAGGGAAATAACCCTGTTAATTTTGGGATCATTAGGTCAAAGGTCAAGGTCACCGTTACTATAAATAGAATATTTGACAACAGGATCGTTTGCGCACGATAACTTTAGTTCTGTATATTTGATCTTTACCAAGATTGGCCACATGATTTCCCTGTGGAAGGGGAAGAACCCTTTTTATTTTGGGGTCATTAGGTCAAAGGTCAAGGTCACCGTTACTATGAATAGAATTTCTGACAATAGGATCGTTTCCACACAATAACTTTAGTTCTGTGTATTGGATCTTGACCAAACTTGGCCACATGATTTCCAAGTGGAAGGGGAAAAGCCCTATTTATATAAATGGGCGTATTTTGTGATGCACACATTTTTTTTTTTTTTCTAAATTTGATTTTTCGGGCAAATAAGAGAAAAAATTAAGGCAAAGACGGACTATCATTAGTACCTATCATCACTAAAGTTGTGGGTTCAAATCTCACCCATGCGGGATGTACTAAAAACAACATTATGTGATAAAGTTTGTCTTTGACTTGTGGCAGGTTGGTGGTTGTCTCCGGTTTCCTCCACCACGATATAACTGATATATTGTTAAAAGTGGCATTTAACACCATAATTATAACCCCCTTCAATCAAGAGTTAGCAATGTGTCGACATGTTTCTAGATTAACCTTCATCTGATAGGCCCATTCTCACATTCGTACCCCTTGTCTATTTTGTCATTTGTTTGCAGAAAATTTTCCAAATTACGTCATCCGTATTTATCTTAGTTAATGATTATGTAGGTCATGTATAATTGGTGATGATAGCACTGCTTCCAAGCGATACACATTGTAACATTTTTATTTCGTATCTTTACAATGTATAAACTAACGTTTCACTACAGAAGATATAAACTCAAATTTCGGACACTCCTTTTAAATGTGTTATCATAGGATCAGATATGCATGAGCCTATGAGAATAATATGGGGATATGCTTTCTATATTTCAATTAATGGATTCACCACCTCTAAAAGATACAAACTTTATAATACAGAGCAAATATTTATCATAGAGATCAAAGGGGCATGGGTGGCTCTATGAGTTAGGTAGTTGGATTACCTAACAACTCATACAAGCCTATCACCATTATGGCATGGGTTTGTGCCAGGCTTTGTAAATTTCAAAAAAGGGTGGCGGTCGGTGGTTCTCTCAGGGTACTCCGGCTTCGTCCATCCACCACTAAAACTGGTCGCCATGATATAGCTGAAATATTGCTGAAAGTGGCATTAAAACACAAAAATTTCATCAATCAAAAACTCAATCATAGAAATCAAATATGCCAATAGTAAGATTGTGGATACATATTTCTGTAATTTAATATCTTCAGTGGCGCTAGACACAAACAATCAATATCAAAGGTACAAACTGAACATTGACGAGCAACAAGACAAGTTAGCATTACCATTCCTGTGTCACATGCAGCTTAAAATGTGTTTGGTAATCTTTAATTTATCAGATATCTCTGAGTACAAATTATGTAAGAAAAGTTCTCTAATTGAATTGAAGAGCTATTTCATTCAATCAAAATAGTGATATCTAAAATATGAAATAGAAAACCCTTTAATTGAATAAGTTCCCTAAATGAATTTAAGGGCTGAACAATTGAACTTTTTTAATGCATATGCATGGAGATGTCTCTAATGTATTACCAGAGCTTTATTTGGTATTATGAGAACTCTCATCTGTATTATCAGAGCTCTCTTTGGTACTAAGGGACATCTTTTCGGTATTAAGAGAACTCTCTATTTCGATTAGAAAATTTAATATCTAATTCAAGTCTGTTACAACAAATATAAATTTTCTTTCCAAATAATTGTTCTGTTTGTTTTTATTTCAAAATTGATTTTGAATGAAGACTGCTAATATGAATACTCTGGATGATTTGTGGAATGGGAAAGATTGTAATTCCATACAACTGCACCTGGATTTTGCGTCAATAATGTCGAGTTTTAGCTCACCTGACCCAAAGGGTCATGTGAGCTATTGCCATCACTTTTCGTCCGTCGTCTGTCGTCCGTCGTCCGTCCGTCAACATTTCACATTTTAATCTTCTCCTCAGAAACTACTGGGCCAATTGCAACCAAACTTTGGTGGAATGGTCCATGGATGGCCCCCTTCCAAAATTTTGTACGGTGTTCCCGACTTCAAACCAAGATGGCCGCCAAGCTAAACATAGAAAAAAGGGGGGATGGAATTTCAATTGTCTATTGCTTCTTTAGTATAAGTCAAAATGAGCTCAAATTTTAATTGCAGCTACATGGCAATGAGTAGTTTAACATATATTACGGGTTTTTCTGTGAAATTTTTCTTTCAGCCGATTTCTACCGATTATGCAAATTAGGCATATTTTGTACTTTTTGTCCTTTATTTCAAAAACTATAAGAGATAGATGTTAAATCCAACTGCATACATGTTCTGCATGTCAAGATCTACCTACCCTGCGATTTTGAAGTAAATCTGATAACCCATCTTGGAGTTATTGTCCTTTTTTCATCAAATTTTTAAAATTTTAATATTTTTCGTCCTTTATTTCAAAAACTCTAAGAGATAGATGTTAAGTTTAATTTCAGAAATGTTCAGTATGTCAAGATCTACATACCCTGCAACTTTCAAGGAAATCCCATAACCCATATTGGAGTTATTGCCCTTTTTTCATCAAATTTTAAAAATTTTAATACTTTTCATCCTTTATTTCAAAAACTATTAGAGATAGATGTTAAGTTTAAACTGCAAAAATGTGCAGCATGTCAAGATCTACCTACCCTGCAATTTTGAAGTAAATCCCATTACCCAATTTTGGAGTTATTGCCCTTTTTTCATCAAATTTTCAAAATTTTAAAACTTTTCGTCCTTTATTTCAAAAACTATAAGAGCTAGATTTTAAGTTTAACTACAAAAATGTGCAGCATGTCACGATCTACCTACCCTGCAATTTTGAAGTAAATCCCACAACCCATTTTGGAGTTATTTCCCTTTTTTCATCAAATTTTCACAATTTTAATACTTTTAGTCCTTTATTTCAAAAACGATAAGAGATAGATGTTAAGTTTAAACTACAAAAATGTTCAGTATGTCAAGATCTACATACTCTGCCATTTTGAAGTAAAGTTGAGTACTCATTTTGGATTTATTGCCCTTTTTTCATCAAATTTTAAAATTTTAATACTTTTCGTCTTATATTTCAAAAACTATAAGAGATATATGTTAAGTTTAACCTGCAAAAATGTGCAGCATGTCAAGATCTACCTACCTTGCAATTTTGCAGTAAATCCCATAGCCCATTTTGGAGTTATTGCCCTTTTTTCATCAAATTTTCAAAATTTTAATACTTCTCGTCCTTTATTTCAAAAACTATAAGAGATAAATGTTAAGTTTAAATTACAAAAATGTGCAGCATATCAAGATCTACCTACTCTGCAATTTTGAAGTAAATCGCATTACCCAATTTTGGAGTTATTGCCCTTTTTTCGTCAAATTTTCAAAATTTTAATACTTTTCTTCCTTTATTTAAAAAACTATAAGAGATAGATGTTAAGTTTAATTTAAAAAAATGTTCAGTATGTCAAGATTTAAATACCCTTCAGTTTTCAAGGAAATCCCATTACCCATATTGGAGTTACTGCCCTTTTTCATAAAATTTTCAAAATTTTAATACTTTTCATCCTTTATTTCAAAAACTATTAGAGATGGATGTTAAGTTTAAACTGCAAAAATGTGCAGCATGTCAAGATCTACCTACCCTGCAATTTTGAAGTAAATCCCATTACCCAATTTTGGAGTTATTGCCCTTTTTTCATCAAATTTTCAAAATGTTAATACTTTTCGTCCTTTATTTCAAAAACTATAAGAGATAAATGTTAAGTTTAAGCTGCAAACATGTTCAGTATGTCAAGATCTATCTACCCTGCAATATTGCAGTAAATCTGATGACCCATCTTGGAGTTATTGCCCTTTTTTTCATCAAATTTTTTTAAATTTTAATACTTTTCATCTTATATTTCAAAAACTATAAGAGATAAATGTTATAATTTAAATGCTAACATGTTCAGCATGTCAAGATCTACCTACCCTGCAATTTTGAAGTAAATGCCTTTACCCAATTGAGGAATTATTGCCCTTTTTACCTCACCTGACCCAAAGGGTCAGGTGAGCTATTGCCATCAAATGGCGTCCGTCGTCGTCGTCGTCCGTCGTTAGCTTTTCACATTTCAATCTTCTCCTGAGAAACCACTGAGCCAAATGGAACCAAACTTGGCAGGAATGTGCATCAGGAGGTCCTCTATAAAAATTATGTTTTTTGTTTCGATCAGGAATTCAACATGGCGGCCAGGGCCAATAATGTGTTTTGATTGGCTCAATTTTCAAAGATCTTCTTGTCAGAAGCTACACAGCCACACCCACCCCCTACCTGAAGTGAACTTTTTAATGGTTGAGATCCCCACCCCTAAACCATATATATTTATGATCAGGGTGACTAGGCAAATTAAATGCCTTATAGCTCATGCCTTGGGGGTCATACCCCATCCCCTGCTGAGGTAAACTTTTTAATGGTTGAGATCCCCACCCCTAGGCCATATATATTTATGATCAGGGTGACTAGGCAAATGAATTGCCTTATACCTCTGGCCCCCAGGGGTCTTACTCCACCCCCTACCTGAAGTGAACTTTTTAATGGTTGAGATCCCCACCCCTAACCCATATATATTTATGATCAGGGTGACTAGGCAAATTGATTGCCTTATAGCTCATGCTCCGGGGGTCATACCCCACCCCCTACCTCAAGTGAACTTTTTAATGGTTGAGATCCCCACCCCTAAACCATATATATTTATCATCAGGGTGACTATGCAAATTAAATGCCTTGTAGCTCAGGCCTCCAGGGGGTCTTAGCCCACCCCTTACCTGAAGTGAACTTTTTAATGGTTGAGATCCCCACCCCTAAGCCATATATATTTATGATCAGGGTGAGTAGGCAAATTAAATGCCTTATAGCTCAGGCCCCGGGGGTCATACCCCACCCCCTACCTGAGGTGAACTTTTTAATGGTTGAGATTCCCTCCCCCAAATCATATATATTTATGATCAGGGTGAATAGATAAATTAAATTCCCCAAGAGTTGAGGCCCGAGGTCATCCCCATGCCCTACCGGAAGTTTTTTTATAGGCGAGTATAAAACAAGACCAAATGATTTTGACTGGCAACTCGTTTTAGATAGTAATGTCCGAAGGGACAAGTTAAAAAAGTGTTAATGTAGAGGCCTGTGGGAAGCACCTATAGGCTATGGAATGTTCTGTATTAAGTTTCTTCAAAGTAGAATGCAAGGTGAGTGACAGAGGCTGAGCTCAGTGCTGAGCCTGTAGTTTTGTTGACTCACTGCTTTTGGTTACTCAAATAATCAAAGGGAAGCAACTCTATTACATAATGTGAAGTAGCAAAAGCTAAATTTTGAGAATCATTGACATATATGTTTTTT
>MJUT01065228.1:0-56429 GCA_002080005.1 Gigantidas platifrons | reverse complement strand
ATATTGACAACCTAACAATATTAGTGAACAATCATTGGATAAAGATATGACATAAAACGATACCCTTAAATTCTGCGATAGTCAAATTCCCACCATTTATCCGTAACAAAATTCCTGCAGCACCGTGGCATTTATTTTACATTTCACAGCTCATACATTTTGTAGTGCTTGTGAGCAGTGCAGTGCATTTTATGCAGAACGTCGCTGATGGCACAGCCGCTAGTCAAGCACGATTGTGTTGGTCATAGGTTGAAGTAATCCTAATAAATATTCATCACGAACAGGTAACAGTTCCGATATATTACTTTTACAATTGATAATTTCAGTTTTTTTTTTCTTTCATGACTTTTACTAGGCTATGCTATAAGCGACATTAATTGTTTGCCATTATGCAGAGCTTAGGTTTGTAAGCGTACTTTTATTCCGGCGTGTAGAATTTCCGGTTAGGGTTAGGGTTGGGGTTAGGGCTATGTTTAGGATTAGGGTTAGAATAAGCAGATACAAGTAGCATTAACAATTAATTATTATTGATTGCTAGCAGGTATATGCTGCATTAACATTGTATGATTAAAGGTGCTACCTTGGATGAAATGAATGGACTTCACAGTTTAATCTAGCCATTGCATCATCAAAACTCCAATCATAGCCAATCCTACAATTAATACGTTAGTTATCAACATTAGATAAATTGTACATAATACGCTAGTTACCTATATTAGACAAACTGTTTTTTTTGGTATTATTAACTGCTAGCTGGTACATGCAACATTAACATTTTATAATTATTGACTACTAGCAGGTAAATGTAACATTACGATTTTATGATTATTGATTGCTATCAGGTACATGTAACATTAACATTTGATAAGTATTGACTGCTAACATGTACATGTAACATGAATGTTTTATGGGTATTGACTGCTAGCAGGTACATATAGCATTAACATTGTATAATTATTGACTGCTAGCAGGTACATGCAACATTCACATTTTATAATAATTGACTGCTAGCAAGTACATGTAACATTAACCTTTTATAATTATCGATTAGGAACCCGAACATATTGATGACTTTATTTTCGATATTTGACAAAATACGTTTATTCGTGACCGAAAACTATAAAGAAATTCAATGTATGTGAAACTGATCACTAAGTGATGAGGAACGTCAGGACATGGAAGAAGAGTTTGAAGATACCAAAGGTGCTATCATAATCCAAATATCGAAGAAAAATAGACAACAAAATGGCCAAAAGAAAAAGTACAAAAGGAGAAACAACAATCTATAAAGCATACACATAAAGCTAAAGATCGAGTAACATGAACCCCGCTAAAACCGTTTGTGAACGCAGGTGCTCCAGAAGGGTATACAGTTCCTGCTCCATTAGTGACAGCAGTCGTGTTAATCTAGTTACACACCCGGTGATAGGTTATACATAATGAAAGGTTTGGGAAGTGCTTGCGAGAAGTGGAACATATCCGTGGTCACATATATTCCACAGCGATCAACCAGGTCATGATGGCGACCGTGATGTTTTCAATTTAACTAAGAGGATCCCATATTCCAGTAGCTTCATTGGTAACAGCATTCGCCTGTCAAGGAAATCGAGATAGGAGCCACAGGCTATGGACAGACGATGCATGTTAATCCCTGTGTGAATCAAATAAACAAGGAAGATGTTTTGAAAAACTTAGTATAGTCATGGAAAAATATTGATTATGCCAAATTAGTGGTCTTCGTGGCATTTGTTCGTTCCGCGGTGTGGTATTTACACTGGCACTATGTTATAAATTTGATCTTACCCGAAAGAGTAAACCAGACATCGTTTGTTGATGATGAAAGGTAGTGTGTTGCGATCATATTTCTCTTCATGTCCTCTTGGCTTTTTTTCATCGCATATATATTCTTTTGTAGGTCCTAAATCACTGGAAATTCAACTGATAAATAAACACATAATCTACATTAATATGAAACTATATAACATGGAAAAGTAATGTACTCTATTGGAACAGATTGTCTTCTATAAGCTTGTCTCATCTTCCAACGTTCATGATTTGGTCAATTTTATAATCGTAATTTGTATAATAAAATCATGGAATTTTATTTTGATCGTATAGTGCGGATCCTGATTTGTGCTTCATTCTTGATAAGACAGCCTTTAAAGACAAACAGGTTGTTCAGATAGTTTTGAGTTTGAAATGTTGTTTCGTTAAAACATATGTCTGTGACAATGGTATGGTTCAATAGATATATGTATTATTGATATTCACAGTTCTTTAATGATGTGATTATTATTAAATCTGCTGATTTGGATTATCCTGCATAGGTCTTTTTGGGTTTATTGCTCCCAAGGATTATAAAATGATACGGCTACACAATATTTTGACCTTTAGATTACCTAATGAATGTTACACCACGATCGTGTCGTGCTCACTAAATAATGTATCCATGTTTTAATTATATATGGATTGATCGCGCAATTTGTGTTAGCTTCAATAAGAAATAACCTCAATCAGGTTGAACACACCGGGTAACATGCCTAGCGGGTTACGCAAGGGTGTTAACAACCTGATTGATGTTATTTCGAATGAACCGAACAAATAATTTCGATCAAATCTGATAAATTCATTCAAACTTGTTTTGCTATGATATTGAAAAACGTATTTATTTTTTTTCAAAATAAGGCAAATAATCGGAAATAAATTTAAATAACCCCAAACAAGTCTAATTTAAAGAAAATCACCAGATGACAACGGCACGCGACGCCTTTCATAACGACGTCTATTTTCAGATTCCGTACATTTGAAACTAACTTCAACATTTTAAGCCAATCAAAACACGTATAAAATGGCATTTGACTATATGTGATATATTAATGGCAGCGCATCTGGTTGATCTAAATTGATATAAGGATGCTTCTCTACATATATGTCAACATATTCAATATTATTTACATACTCAGCGATTTGTTTGAAGGCTACAGTCCAATCTTTGTCAGCTGGGTTTGATACACTTAAGATGGAATATTTAGAAATATTTAGTAGTTTACTTCTTCTTAAGTTGTTGATGACTTTCAGTTCAACTAAAACAAAGAATACAATCAATGATGGATAGCGCTATTGTCTCTTAATAATAATATACTTGTTTTTGGGGCAACGATAATGACATGAAATGGAACATCATATTTTAGATTATATATAAACAGCCCATCTCCTCTTTGAATGAAATGGCACAGTGGAACTTATTGATACACCTGAAGTAGATGTTGAAATACAATAACATGGCCGAAATAGAACATTGTCGGAACATTTGCACAAGAAAAATTGTAAAAAGAGGCAAAACCGATACAAATGTTACCTCATGCATCACTTCTCACCGGGTTTGTAAGTAGATTAACACGACGGGTGTCACTAGTGGATCAGTAAATGGCTACCCTTCTGGAGCATGGTGTTCATGTTAATCGATCTTTAGCTGTATATGTATATTTTGAAGATCGTTGTTTGTCCATTTGTACGTTTTCTTTTGGCCATTGTGTTGCCTATTCTTCGATATACGGATTCTGGTTACCCTTTTGGTATATTCAAGCTCTTCTTACCGCATGGGAATATAATGTCAAATTAAGAGAATGACAAAGACAATGTCTTGTACTATCACATTAATATAGATTGCGCATGGACAGTGTAAGTGACAACACATGCCTGATGTTACCGCATCGAGATGGAGTGTATATTATGACAATGACTAAAAAACATATTTTGTAATATCGCATTAAGGTGCTCCGGAAGGATATGCAGGTCCTGCTCCATTAATGACACCCGTCGTGTTAATCTAGTTACAAACCCGGTGATAAGTCATGAACGAAGAAAGGATCGGGAAGTGCTTCCGACAAGTAGAGCATATTCGTGGTCATTTGTGACACAGCTATTTCATAGCGGCGAACCAAGATGTCACATGAATGGTGTATTGAAAACAGATGTATGATGTTACCGCATGAAGATGAAATAGCTTAATAGATAGAAGTTCAAATGCACATCAAAAAGAACAACAAATGTCTTATCTTACATCATAAAGATAATGAAAGAACTTAGCTTTATAATAGAAGCAAATACCGCATTATAATGGTGTAAGACCAAACGATCATATTTATTAAACATGTATCTGATGTCATCACTTGACGATATAATGACAAAGAAACTTCACTATAAACAGCAAATATGTTTACTACAACATGGATATTATATATCAAGCAAACTGTAACGTTCCATAGATTTCAAATAACGGTTTTGAGATGGAAGGCTAACCGAACAGAAATATATAAAGTGAAATTGACATTATAATTGAAACCCATTAATTAGGCATACATTTGGCTTTCTTTTAGAATGCGATAGCATAAGCCATGTATTTTCTTACCCTTCCGGGGCACCTGAGTTCACATTCGGATTTTGGTGGGGTTCGTGTTACTCAATCTTTAGTTTTATATGTATATCTTGTCGATCGTTGTTTGTCCCTTTGTCCTTTTTCTTTTTGCTATTGTATTGTCTGTTCTTCTTCAATATACGGTTTCTGATTCCCCCCTTTGGTATCTCCAAACTCTTCTATGTTACCGCATTCTAAAGGAACGTTTAAATGAACATCATAATTAAGGATACATATCCGATGTTACCTCATTCTTATAGCACGTCATATACACATTATAGTTAAACATACATGTTTGACGCTACCGCATCCTATGGAAGGTTATATTGACATTACAAGATAACCAACATGTCCGAATACACGTACACTATTACTGAAATCACAATAAATACATTACCGAAAGCGTTCATATCTTACTAGTATCGCAATAAACACATTACCAAAAGATTTCATAGATTACTAAAATCAGACTAAACACATTATCGAAAGCTTTTAGAAAATTGCCATATTACCGAAAGCTTGCATATATCCTGATTCTGACTTGTCTTCCTCTCTAGATATGTCTAATGTAGAAGCTAAATATATGATGATAAGGACAGCAGTTATAGTGGACACCCGTATTAGTCTGCCTTTATCCATGTATCTATTAACTGACTTCTAACTCTGTTCTACAATGTAAAATGTAATACGTTCCGCTCGGTAGCATAAATATATACGAACGGTACATACATTTTCATAAAGACAATATTTGTTTCTCTACTTGTTGCTATTATTTGTGTAAAATGATTTTAAATATTGTTGTAGGTTGAACATTTTGGTAATAATATACACTTAAGATACAGATCTTAGAAGCCAGCGATATATATGCTAAGCATAGTGTTGCAATACTTAAGTAACAAAATATAATGTATATGTAATGCATAGATACTAAAAGAAACATGTAAATATATTTGATGAAAATATTTTTGTTAATCGTGTCACAAAAGAAAAAGAAAAGAAGATAATAACTAAGCTTTTCATAATATTACATGAACTCCGTTTTGATTTTGAGGCAAATTATGTATAGATCTTAATCATATATTATATAGGGTATACTGTTTCGATTGTCACTTGGTTAGTCTAGAACAAGTATAAACTTGGAATCCGCGAGAGGCATATGGTCTCATATCTGTACGATAACATACGTACACGTCAATAGTGAAGACACGATATCATCACTGACGTCATAGCAAAGACAACACATCACGTTTAAATAAGCAACAACACACTTGTTTATTTCTTTGTTGGAAGCGGAAGAAATCGTCATTGTTCTTGCGCATAAATGCAATTGCAGAAAATTACTTCTTAGCTTCCGGTTCGGACGACACATTTGTTTTACATACTAGTAGTAATGAGCAAATGCTTACCACGTGTCTGCCATTGACAGAGAGGGTAGTGGTCAGGATTAGGGTTAATTACATATCCAGTTACATGTGCATATATTTTTAAAAGTAATAATGTGTGTGAGCGTCAATTATTGCTAACCCAACTTTTGTTAATTACCTATCACTCACACGGCCCGTCAATATCCCATATGGGATCACTCTCCCATGTGCAGTAGAGCTGATGTAATATGCAAGCCTATAACGTGAATTGCTGATCTACCCCAAAGAGCGACAGACCCAGTATGTTTCAGGCCAATAAAAACTGGGGGATGTGACCATTTGATCACATTGAACTGAGAGTATTGATCGACTATTTCGACTTACGAGATGCTCTTTCATTTTCCTTTTCGTGGTGGCTGTTTCTTGTTTGATGTGCCGATGACGAAAATCATTCCAACCTTGGAAGTATTTCTTCATTTTTGTATTGAGAGATGCCCACAATCATGTTGTCTGTTGTGAACGATTTGTTGTGCACTTTGGCACATATGGGAACTGGATTCCACGATGGTACTAATCACAGCGGGCAATTTGCTGAGCTCATTTATTCCCAAGTTAGCTTTAATTGTTGGGAACACTTATCTCAATATCTCTTCCTGTGATGCATATTTTTCTTGAATATGCAGGTATCAATAACTAGTAACTCCAATGTCACCACCTGCCAGGTCCATCCCCTGACAATCAGCAGTTGACGTGCCTTTTCATTAAGTGGGCCATGTGTGAGTCCTTCTCCTCCGAGATGCCCTGGATAATCACTGTTCAACTTGTTGTAAATTAGAGTTGCAATTTGGGCATTTACCGTAGTCGATTTGTTGTTCCTCCTGCGATGACACACCTATGAATTTCATAAGGCAACAGGAGACAGTTACAGCAACGCTTCATTCAATTCCCATCATCGGTTGCATTCTCCTAAATAGTCTTTAAACTCTACATTAACAACCTTTAGACTTATATCAGTCTCTCGTAAATGTACTACCATGACAACTACAAGTTTGAAAATATCAGAAGAAATCAGAAGCAGTTAATATAAGAAAGGAACACAATACCGGTACAATGACCAAAATAAAAAGGAGAAACAATGATCTATAAAGCACTACACATAACTCTACAGACTGAACAACAAGAACCCCAGTAAAAAACCAGCATCAATGAGTGAACTGTATATGTATATAGTGTCAACTACAGTTTTGGAAATAGAAAAACTGGTGTAATGCTTCGAGGATAATTTAACTTGAAGATATAAATCCGATATGAGGTTGATCCAAGCAATATCATTTGGCGAGTGTAACATTTGAAAGTACCAGAAGCGCCAAAGAGACTAGGACAGGACTAAATGCGTTATTAGGATCATTACAAATTAACATCGAATTGTACTTAATTAGTACTCAAGATCACGCAATTGAAGGATAAATTAAACAATAAATATCGTAATACAGAATGATTACCGGAGAAATGTGCAATGACTTAAATGACAATCGCATTAATATATTATGCTAAGTGAGCGTAATAATAATATTATTTCCCGGGTATGTGTAATGCGGTTTTAGTCTGGTGCATAGGACTTTGCGTAAAGTAGTTCAATTTCGAACACACCGCAAGCTGAAGTTTTATTGTCGCCATTATCCTGTTATGTCTGATTCCGAGGAACGTATGTTTTTAAACGATAGATATGAACAACCGACAGTTCGTTCAAACGGTAGGAAAGGAGAGGTTTCTAATGCTGACTTTTTCACTTTTGAAAACGTACATGAACGAAAAGATAAGTGGTATCGATAAATCTTTTAGTGACACCACCCAAAGTCTGGCGAAGAAAGTGAGAAAAATAGAAAATTCATTCAAGTTAAAGGTAACCAGCTATAGTTTGAGTTGAACTCGGATATCGTTGAGGACATTAATTCGGCTATCAGATTCGTTGAGTCCAACAGGAACGCACAAGTAATTTCTGTTCTCAAAGGATCTGTCTAGACGTTGAAAAAATGAAACAAACACATCAGAAAAGCAGACAAATCCGGCGGAAGCAGGAACACAGTTTATGAATATATTTTGGATGAAGTGGCTAGCGATTCCGAAGACGAGAATATTAGAGCCGCCGAAAGCAGGCCCGTCCGGAAAATCAAAGCAGACAAGAAGAGCGACACAACGTCTAGAAAAAAGAACAGCAGAGGCAGCAAAAGCACCTTCACAGCGTATTCACAATGGTTGTTCTTCTGATGTACCGTCTTTTGTGCTGCAGGAGCTGTCGCCTCAGCTCTGCAAAATTCCAAGACCAATTACCAATGATTTAGATTCTCCTCCTTTGGACATTTGGCCCGTGAATGCAGAAAGAAGCCCGACGGACAAAACACCGTTTCCAGTGGACCTGTTGTGTAAGTGCATCTATAAATAACTGTTCAAGGTTCAGAGTATAGACCATTTAAAATGATTTTATGAATATCAGTCTGGCAAAACAAATATGTATGTAAAATGTAGATTAAACAGTTCTATTAATTTTTGGCAGAATATTGAGGCTTCAGATTTTCTTTTAAATGTTATTAAGGATTGGCATATACTTCCTTTGC
This sequence comes from Gigantidas platifrons, assembly GCA_002080005.1. Lineage (NCBI taxonomy): Eukaryota > Metazoa > Mollusca > Bivalvia > Mytilida > Modiolidae > Gigantidas > Gigantidas platifrons. The sequence continues at coordinate 48,033 of MJUT01065228.1, read as the reverse complement.
TACATCACACGCAGGGGATTGGTTTATGTAGCAATAAGTCTTTGTTGATCAAGCTATTATAAATTTACTGAAGGCTGGTTTGATTACAGAGGTATCAAACAGACCCCAAGTGGTTGATCCTTTAACCGTGTCTATCAATAGTAAAAGAAAAGAGAGACTCATATTTGACCTTAGACATGTAAATACATAGGTATTACTTGAGAAGTTTAAATTTGAAGATTTGCGTACTCAAAAACAGTATATATCGCCGGATAGCTTTAGAGTCGTTTTCGACTTAAAGTCGGGGTATCACAATATTGATATTCATGATTCTTATCAAACAAATCTGGGTTTTAGTCAGAAAATAGACAACATTGTAAAACATTTTGTTTTTACAGTCTTACCTTTTGGGATCAGGTCAAGCACTTATATTTTTCAAAGCTTCTAAATCCTTTAGTAAAATATTGGAGGGAACAGCGTATAAAAATTGTTTTATATTTAGATGATGGTTTCGGAATATCAGATAATTACTTGTCTTGTACTCAGCAGTCCACACAGTTAAATCATGATATTATTACCTCAGGATTACTGCCAAACACGAACAAATCAATTTGGATACCTACTCAGTCAGTTGAATGGTTAGGGTTCGTATGGAATTTAAGAGAGTGAACTTTAAATATCTCTCAAAGAAAATTTACAGATTTACACGAGTTAATCTCTACTCTATTAAAGCATGTGGTACTATCATTGCCATGTCACACGCATTGGCTGATGTTACACACATTATGTCTACGTGTATGTTGTCAGCCTTGAACGAGAAATATGATTGGAACATATTCTGAATATGTCATCCAATCGAAATTGCTAAGGTGATGGGTTTTTTTTTGGAAAAACAAGATTTTCAAAATGGGACCAATATTTACAATTTGTTTACTGACGCAAGCAATTTTGCTGCAGCATGTTTTATTGAAAATTCGGACTTGGCTATATATAAACCCTGACTTCTTTCTGAAGCTAGTAAGAGTTCCACTTGGAGAGAAATCAAAGCTGTAGGGTTGTGTTTGTTATCCTTCATAGATATATTAAGATATAGTTTTGTTACATTCTATGCGAATACTCAAAATGCTGCAGGCAGTGTGTTAACAGGTAGTCGGGTACCAGAGTTACAGGTGTTAGCTTTGTAAATTTTCAATACCTCTAGACAAAACAATGTTGATGTAAACACAGTGTGGATCCAACGGGAACAAAACAAACAGGCAGATTTTTGAGCCGCATCATAGATGTTAATGATTGGCAAACTTCCACTGAATTCCTTGAATTTTTAGACACTATGTGGGGTCCACATACAGTAGATAGGTTCGCAAATATGAATAACAGTAAAACTAAGCTTTTCAATTAATTTCACTTAAACGCGGGTACTTTAGGAGTGGATGTGTTTAGTTCAAATTGGCAAGAGCGACATGAACTGGTTAGTTGCAGCAGTTGCGTTGACAGCTAGAGAAATTATGCTTTTAGTTAAGTACAAAAGGAGGGTACAATTGTTGTGCCTAAATGACCTTCTTCGCCATTTTGGCCTTTGATATTCGACAAAGGTTTAGAAAATAAACAATATGTCTGCGATGTATTTGAATGTTCAGAACATAATAGGATATTAGCACTTGGGCAAAATGTTAATTCGATGTTTGCAAGCGGTACTTGCACTGGAAAGATGTTGGCAGTTACATTTTATTATATAGATAGGTGTGAATTATGGGGATTTATCCGTGAAATAAATTCCGGTATTTCACATGTGAAATATCAGTTTTTTCCCGCCGGAACTACTTTTGCAAAACTATAAGTCTGGTGGTTACGTCCCTTGTTGTGCAACGGTGAATACACATACGATTGTAAGCTGAAAAAATTCCGCGAAATGCTATTGATGACGTTGGCACATAACCAAGATGACGTCATTGACGTCATATGAAGACTTCCAGTATGAAACGTAAAGATTAACGCTATTTGGCTTCGTATACGCTTCAATTGTGATTTAATTTAATTAAAATAAGCTTTCAAGGTAAGCATTTTAATTATTTCTGTACATTGTTGTGAATATGAAAAATAGGATTTCACATTTTCAAGATGGCAGACCCTTCCAGCTGAACACTGTAGTATCATTGCTCTTAGATTCACACGCGTGCAATCAAATATACAAATACAAAAACAATATATAAGAAATTTTGAAAGTCTATGTAATAAACAGTATAACTAAATCATACATTTTGAATATCAAAATAAGACCACTCGTGACCGAATACGCATTAACGATTAAACTCGTGGACGGAACAAGTTCCGCCCACTCGTTTAATCCTTATGCGTACTTCGGTCACTCGTGGTCTTATTTTGATATTCAAAATCTACGATTAGTTATACTATATATATTCATAATTGTGCTAATTTTATTTTGTTTATTTGTAGAACTGGTTTTTGTACTCTACTGTGAGTATTTTTAGTCACTGGACTTATTTGTACTATGTCACTGGGAACGTTATGGATGTTTTGATCTATGTCTGGAGACGCACGAGGTCACTGGACCACATAACTTGGATTTAAAACGGTAAGCTCTTAAATCATCATCATGATGGCGAAATGCATTTATTTTTATTTTTAAAGACTCTTGTAAATTCGAGAGCTAAAAATGCAGTAATGAAGTGCATAGGCACCATTGAAAGATTTATGTCTTGGGAAAAAACTATTCGGAGATTACCTCTGGTTTACTCTGTAGTGAGCTTCATATCGCCCTTTATCTTCAACATTTAACATAAACCGCTCAGAATCACAGAACAACTGATACTGCTTTTTATTGTATTAAATGGGTGCATAATACAACAGGTTTAGATAATCCATGTACATCTGAATTATTAAGAACTATTGTAGAATCCGCTAAAAGGAAATTGTCTCCTACAATTAAGAAAAATACCATGTAACTGCACATGTAATGAAAATGTTATTTCAAAGGTTTGACACCTGCGATAGTACATTTAAAGATTTACGACTTTTAGCTGTGTTCTTTATCTTATGGTGGTGTTTTTAGATACAATGAGTTAAGTAATTTAAAAGCTAATAACTTAATTTTCCTTGAAGATTATCTCGACATTTGTGTAGAAAAGAGCAAGACAGATTGCTATTGGAATGGTAAAAATGTATTGATTCCTAAGTTGAATAACCAGTATAGTCCAGTTAGAATTTAGCAGCATTATATTTCTCTAGCTGGCATTGGTGTGTTATCCCGCATGTTTTTGTTCAGGTCTCTTTAATTTTTGGAAAACCAATCAAACTCTTTTATTTTGAGTGACAACTTCTACAAAGGAGGAAATCAGAAGCAGTTACTCAAAGAAGGGAATACAATACAATGACCAGAATGAAAAGGAAAACCAATGATCTATAAAGCACTACACGTAACTCTAATGACTGAACAACAAGAACCCAAATAAAAGCCAGGGACAAGAAGTGAACTGTATCTGTTGTTTCCTTTATAGCAGTCTCAATGGCATCAACGCAATCAATGCAATCATAAATTTGGAATTTTTCAGTGAACAGACATCATCTTCATTACACTAACTTATTTTCGTTTTTCTCAAGAAGCCTCTATAGGAATTATGTCAGGAGACGAATAAAGGAAAGTCATCTGGAGGAGGAGCACATATTGTACCCATAATAATGTCGACTATAGTTTTGCAAATATAAAAACTGGTGTAATGCTTCGAAGATAATTTAACTTGAAGATATAAATCCGATATGACGTTGATCTGAGCAATATCATTTGGCGAGTGTAACATTTGAAAATACCATAAGCGCTAAAGGGACTAGGAGATAAGTAAATGAAACATTGAACGTAATTTTGGACCACTTGAGCAGCTACAGTGATCATGTTTTAAATAAATATGAGTAGACTGTCATGATAGGCTTTCAAACCTATAGTACTTTAAAACTTCAGATGCTAATAAGCTATCACTGTAGACAGGAGAGAAACTATTAAACAAAGACAAATATTAATAAATTAATACATTGAAAATAAGCACATTAACAGGGGCGTAGCAATACTAATTGAGATGTATAGCCACGATTTATTTCGGCGAGGGGATCGCGGCCAATGAAGGACCTCATTGCGTGAAGGACAGCGTCCTGGTAGGTGTCCAGGGCAAATATACATCCGGGATTTCATGAGAAAATGTGACGTTTTTGATCATTTTTAATGTGTTTTTAACTACATGATATGTTGTCCCTTTTTGACAATATTACTACCGACTGAATAGATATAACTTTAACGTCGGTTGCCTCTCAGTCAGATATATCGTGGACGGATTGATGGTCACGTTAGTCTATACCATTCGAAACTTTAATGCCGCAAGGGATAACAAACTGCATGTTTGATTGAGGTTACATTCTGGACTTTATTTATCATGAATTATACATCGTGTTTCACTTGTATACGATTATGAAAAGTCTATGTGCCGATTCCTTCAGCTCACAAAGTCATCAGTGATCCTCAACCACAAAACACTACAAACGAATTATGTTTGTTAAACATTACAGTATTAAACTGTATACTTATATAAATTGTATGTAATTGTTCATTATTATGCTTTCTGTAAATTTCTTCTGTAATATCAGTTTCTACAATATAGTGTTGGTATACTATGAGAAAATAGTACATCTATCATGTCAGTTTCAAGCAGGGATGGTTGGGTGTTCAGCTGTCTGTCAAGCTATATATAAATAGTCCACGTGCAAGGGGGCGGATCCAATCTGTCAATTTAGCATAGTCGTCTATCGGTATGTACATTCATAGTATATTATAAAATAGAATGAAAGCTTAAGCTACTTTTAATTTAGTAAGGAAAACCGATTGATGATTTCCTGTCACATTTTAGGTAATTTATAATGAGAAAAAGTCCAGGACATTCTACATTTTTCAGTGACGCAATCAATATCGGACCTCCTCACTCTATTTTGTCTGCATTTAACAGTCAGCATAATAATGATAATAATATTGTGTTAGCAATGGCTATACCAATATATTGGTCAGTGTTGAAGACATAGTGCACGATCCGAAGGGGAGTGCACTATGTCCTCAATCCTGACCACTATATGGCATTGTAATTGCTAACACACATTATTATATAAATATATGTTTGACCTTTTTGTAGTTACGGGTATTATCATTGTTCAAAAACCAATGTCCAAATTGCTTGACTCTATTATTTTTTTTACCATTTCCGGACACATAATCATTATGTATAACACATGGATATCACGTTTTTTTTTTTTTTCTTTAGTCATAGTATACCAAACTCCGTCTGGAAAGTAAGAATATGGCAGTCCGAACTATTTTAAACCAGCATACTTTTCACGAACAAGTTTTGACAAATACACCTGGTCATTTTCCTTTCCTGGTACCTCATCTTTATAAGAAAGGCCGTGTATATGTATGGCTAGGTTGACCATTTGTTCCACTAGTTTATATAACACTTGTTTTGTAGCATTTGTAGAAAGCATATTTACAAATCCTCCATTTATACTGTTAGGTTCATCATAATTTCCTATCCATAACATGTCATATTGATTGTTATACGAATGTAACAGGGGGTCGGGATTCCTTTTCCATAAAAAGTCAAATTTAAATAAAAATGTTTCAAAATCATATTGTATGAGTAGATTTAAATTTTGTGTTCTCTGTACCAGGAGTTTTAGATATCCTACATGACTGAAGTATTGATGGTCTTCTAGTGTCTGTTCAGCAGACAAGATTACCACGTGTACGTCTGTTGATGCCAATTTCAGTCTCTGCTTCGTGTCGGCATTAGTAGTAATTATCAAGACCTGTAAATATATTACAATTAATTAAAATAAGTATGTCATAACATTGAAATGAATAAAAAACATAAACATAATACACAATCGATACATTTCCGAAATGCAATAGAAACTGCACAAACGTGTTGACCGCTATCTGTTTTGGACCGGTACATGTAGGTTGTTCAATTAAAAGTAAATAACAGACCAAAGATAACGCAATACAATGTTAATTTCATGTTATTTTTAATGAATAAAATAAGTTTAGTCTCGAGGGTATCATTTGCCCAATAGGCAGTCTGTTGAACTATATTTATAAATTGACAGTGATGGACGGTTACCAACGTATGTTTATAAAAAAAAATATTATTTCAATTTTCCCATTGTTAACTTTCGATCAAAATGGATCCTCTTCACCTAACTATAGAGTATATAACATATTGCATATACTATGGATTCCAATGTGATGTTCTTGATATAGGGCTTCTGCTAACAATGATGGTATTGGTCCAAGGGTTTCTAGTGGTTATGTTGGGTTCATCACGACTTGGTTAACCACTATGGAATAACTGTGTCTCAAATGACAATGCATATGTTCCTTTATGGCAATACATTTGATCCAGTCGATTATCATGTTCTGTTGATGCTCTTTGTTTTGTGTTTTGTTTGTTGTGTGTGACATAAGCTGATGTATCATGTTCTCTGGAGTCTGTTTTGCTTTGTTTTTGTTTTTGGTGCTACTATTCAAAACATTTACATAATTTGACCATCAATTTTTCGACTTTGCGCGTAACTGATGAAGATTATTACAGAGACGCACAGTGTAGAATACTATAGATTCCTATATGGATCTACCTTCCACTATTTTGACAATAAATAACATGCAGTCATTCAGAAATGTAATTACACAATCCCTGTGCATAGACACCTGCGGGTTCTGTATTGCATAGCCAGTCATATGCTAAGGGAAGGTAGGCTTCGCTGATAGCACTGACTAGTATTTGTTTCTGTGTGATGCTCTGCGCTATCCTCAGCATATGGGATACCTCGTCCTCTCTTAGCGGTAGAATAGGTAGTGGTTCATTTCTGAAAATATATGACACTGGGGCAGTTGTTTCTTTGCGATTAACGTTGTTAAGTCTTTTTTAATAGAAATATGATTGTAATTACTGCCACCAAGGACAATAGTATAACTCTACGAGATATTAATCTCATTTTCATTTTGTGAAGCTACAATAAAACATATCCGTTACATTTATCATTACACGAAAGAAACATTACAACGCAAGGTATAATTTTAGAATATTGGTTTCTAATACGACTTCCATATCAGACGATGATCGTGTCGTTTGACAGCAACACGATTGGTGTCACTATTGGAGCAGGAACTACTAGCCCTATCGGAGGACCTGTATTCATCTTTTGCTTTTTATTGGGTACGTATTGCTCAATCCTTTATTTTTCGTGGATGCCTTTGTAGATCATTAAAGCAACACGACGGGTGTCACTAGTGGAGTGGGAACTGCTAAATATATATCTAGTATTATTCTTAATATTTGTATTTTTTTTTGCATATGCTTTTGTAGATTAAGGAATGCACATTTGCCATTTTTCTTTTAGCCATTGCATAGATGTACATTTTCAGCTTACGGATTATGATTACCTTTTGGCATCTCCAAGGTTTTCTTGATATTCAAGGAACTTTTAAATCGAAATCATCAATGCATCATGGAATAGTTTAATTTCCTGAAGGGTATTTTCAATCAAAACACATTTGAAGGCAAATTACGTGAAGCTAATAACAATTTGTGAGTTAGGTCAATATCTGTGTATCCTGTATAATAGTAATAAAGTAATGACGTAATCACGGTCACAATTAAATTTTCCATTGCAATGTTTATAAAATGATTAACCCTTCCACTTTTATTAAGTGCCTGTACCGAACCAGTAAAGTGATCGGTCATGTATATGTGTATTAGGATGCACATCTATCCATTGTTTTATCGTTCTACGATTTTGTGATTGGAGTGTGAGAACTGGTCCGACAGTGTGATATTTGTTTTATTGTTTTCCAAGTCAGACATGTGAGGGTTGTCTTTTTTAATCCTGCCATATTTTATCGAAGTGGCTGTACCAAGCAAGCAAAGTGAGCGGCCACGTATCTGTGCACTATAACTATCGATTTTGTCATTTACTACCACCGTCATATTTGAGTTTGCAACTGTTCCAACAGTGTGGTATATTATGTTTATCACTTGGTGAATGCAGGACACCAACTTTGGTTTTGATTACAATTACGAACACGATCAATATTTCACGTGTTCCAGCAGTTGTATACTTTATGTATGTGTCAAATTATATGTCCTTCTTTTACGGATATATGTGTTACTAGAATTGTCAGTGTGTTGATGAAATAAATTGAAACCAAAAACGAAAAAAAAAACAAAAACAAAATAAACAAAGCATACCACGCATCCTTAATTAATCTTGGTAGTTTTAATTGAAGTGCCTGGTCCAAGCCAAGAAAAAGTTATAGGTCATGTATTTGTGTATTAGGATAGCGATTTTGTCTCTTTTGACTATTTTTTCGATTTAATCTTTGGAACTATTCCGACAGTATGATATTTTTGTTGAGGCTTGGATAAGATTAAATCACGAGCGTAAAATTTCACTTAGGGGGCAGGCGTGGGTCCATGGTTCTATACTGTTATTGAAATACCTGTACCAGGCCAACAAAAAGTTAGCAGTCATGTGTATATATGTAAGGGGCTGTCATTTTCCCTGTTTCTACGATTGTTCTATTCAATTGTGAGACTGTTTCAACAGTGTGTTTTTTTGTTTATAAATTAATCTACAATGAATTATTATCGACGCATGGTGAACATGGCTATCCAATATATGGGAGGTCTACCAGGTGCCTCGGTGAGCTAGGTCGTTGGATCTTACAACGCATACAAACACATCACCAATACGGCGTGGGTTCGCGCCCGACTTTGTAAATTACAAAAAAGGTGCACTCGACTCGCAGACGCAAATGATAAAGTTTACCAGTTTTTTACCCATGATCGATGGTTCTCTCCGGGTACTCCGGCTTCCTCCACCACTAAAACTGGTCGCAATGATATAGCTGAAATATTGTTGAAAGTGGCGTTAAAACACCAAAAAGCAAAAAAAAACATCCTATATCATCGGTTGTGCTCTTTTGTGTTGTGTTCAGTGAGTTGAGATGAGCGACTGTTGTTCGTTTTGTTGATGTTTTTGAAATAGTTGACCCTCACTGTGTAAACTTGTTTTTATAGTAATGACCCAATCTACGTTACGACAGCGTAAAACATTATCTGTACATGTATCGTTGACATCTGTTTATTTTTAGGTTATGTTTGTTATTAATCATATTTGTGTCGGTCCTGTCTTTGCCTGTTCGATTTTCGACAATATTTCCATAAATTGTTCCTCGTGTTGCAAATTTGTATGGTTATTTAGATGTCTGATGGTGTTTTAGTCGACGAGATAGATAATATACTATTACTCTTGTCATGTCAATTTAGGGTTAGGGTTATGGATTTCATAGTCAACACCACATCAGCAATTTTTCATATATATCGTTGTTGTCAGTTAATTGTTGAAGAAAACCGGAAAACCCGGAAAAACAACCAACATGTTCGAAGTGACTGAGAAACGTACCGAATAATGTTACATCGATAACACCTTGCCATGAGCGCGATTCGAACTCAAAGCTTCAGTAGTGATATGCACTGGGTGCATTGGTAGTATCAACGTACCTGACGATCACGCCAAAAATGGTCCGCTATTGTGGCCATTGGACTGTAACATTATATATAGTATAGCAAGCAAAACATTATTATGATCTTACTGATCTATAAGTTAGTATTCGTATCGCACTGATTCATTATTCGCTCGTTTTAATGGTTACTCGTTCGCTGTTATTGTCTTCATATTGTAAACACAGTTAATATTTGCATAAATACGGTTACTCATTATCTGTTATCACACATCGTCTTTCTACTGTACTAACAGTTAATATCTACATAAAATCAGTCATGCGTAAAAGGTAGGAGATATCGTACAACATTCATCTTTAATATATTTGTTTCTTTATACCCGTACGAGATAATATATGTATATCCACGTGATAACAATAATTTGTGTAGCATTTTATTCACAGGTGGTATAGATTCAGATATAATCAATTATAGGAAGGACGTATATTGAATGTCCTTGTTAACGTCCTTGTCTTATTAACGTCCTTGATTATAGCAAGTATATACAGTAATATATACATGTACAAGGTATGTAATTTATGAGTTTATATTTATGGGGTTTAACGCCATTTTCAACAATATTTCAGTTATATCGTGGCGGTCATTTTTATTGGTGAGGACACTGGGAAATATGCTCGTTTTTTTGCAAATATAACTGGTAAAATGCTAATAATTAAACATTACCAGTTATATTGGCGTTTACCTGTTAAATTAGACAATTCCTATTTATATTTGTCATTGTCTTGTTATATTTGGATTTTTCCTTTTATATTTACATTGTCGATTTAGATTTCCATGTTCCTGTTAAATTTGGATTCTCCTGCTAAATTTGCATTTGTTCTATAAAATTTGCACATTGTTTTATATTTGCGTTTTTCCATTTATATTTGCATTATCGAATTAAATTTTAATTTTCCTGTTAAATTTGGATTCTCCTGTTAAATTTGGATTCTCCTGCTAAATTTGAATTTGTCCTGTTAAATTTGCACATTTTTTTATATCAGCTAAATCTGTTTATATTTGCGTTTTTCCTTTTAAATTCGCATTTTTGCATTGTCGATTTAAATTCTCATTCTCTTGTTAAATTATCATTCTTCTTTTAAATTAGCATTCTCCTGTTATTTTTGCATTTTACCAGTTAAATCCCGCGGTCATATAAACCATCCGCTGAGTAGTGAGATTACGTAATACTGTAGTCGTCACTAGCTCATTGAATATGATGATCTATAGTACAGTGAAAGAAACTACCGCTCGCCAACTCACCAAAAGCGAGAAGAGAACAAATTCGGCGAGTACGTTTGTGCAAGAACTCGACAATCTGGCGACCGTACATCGTGAGGCGAGTTCTGATTATTTTGCATTCGCCCCTGTCAACCAGCCAAAGTAGTTTCTCAGTCTATGATTCCGTAAATGTTTTTATTCAACAATAAAAGATGTGAAGAAATCCTTCAAAATCGTTGATAGGAATAGCGAATGTTTCACGTCCGCCATATTGATTTCTTTTATTGATATATAGAAAACACTAAAAGATGGCGTCCTTTTCCGAACCGGGATCAAATAAAATTAATATATACCTCCCAAAGTTCAATGCAAGCGATTCAGTTTATCTTAAATACCGATTTGGTAGAGTAAAACTTGATGGTAGAAAATAAAATTGGGTTTGGGTGGGCATGGTAAAAAGGTAAATGTTGTAAAAATCATAATTTTCGTGTCGGGGTCGGATTTTGTAGCAATTAATTTCGATATTCTAAACAATTATTTTGGAGACATTATTGAATATTAAATACGTACTGCCAGTGGGAAAGCCGCCGACATTGAAGAGTTCCGATCTGTAGTCACGCGGGGAAAGGGAGATAATTATAAAAACCGTCATGGCGTCACTGTCATTTTGTAAACGATCACGAGGCCGTATTTCAAATACAAAAATAAGCAACATCTGAATTAATTTGCTTGCTACATTTATAAATTATGGGTTTGAAGTCGTGGTTCATTTTCGGTCATTTTTAGCATTTTGATACCTTTATAGGTACGGTAATGTATTCCCTATTCCGAACTTGCTGAACAAATGTGAACTTGTGGTTACCTAATTATCGTATTTAAACATTGTCAACAAAGTTGAGTTATATTCTGGTCTCATTAAAAAAAAATTGTGGATGTAGTTCAAATTTTATTGAGGTTCAGTGGGAGCTCCGCCGATCCATGCTAATGAAGTACGTGTTGTACACCTGACTGATGTCAAACCAGGTTTAAATTCTACCTCTGTATGTTTTTGGAACAGAAGACCTCAACAAGTGATTTTGATTCTATGTGTGTGGTAGTTTTAGTTGTTTTTTTGTCGGTTTTTTTGGTTGAAAAAAGGGGGGTGGTGGTATGCGAATAATAAATATTATACTTGTTTACGTGTAGTAAGTTTTCTTATCTTATTACATGGACATGTGGATAAAAATAATTGTTATTGTGATCTTGGCAAGTACAAAATTTCAGAAAAAAATATTCAATGATGATAAAAAAGGCCTGTAACAAATATATAAAATTAATTCACAAATTAAAAAAAAAACATAGGAAATCATGCACCAAGTAATACAAACTCAAACTGGAGTCCATACATTCAAATGTGAGTAGATTAGGATGACCACAGACCCAAACGATGACCTCATTTGATGATGATGTGGTTGACCAATGATCCAATCCATGATCACATTTTAATTTCCTCTTTTAAGATGAAGAACAGCAAAATCAATTATCTCTTTCTAAGTTTGTCATGTGATGTTATCTCATTATATTCCATATAGGTTATAATTTAATAAAAAACAAACAAAATGATTTACTTTAGTTAAACAGGTGAACAGTAACAGTTTATACTACAAGATAATTCAAATAAAAAAATATAAAGCTCTTGAACTGTCTGCCTATATATCAATACTAAATTTACTTAAATAAGGGAATGCATAACCAGAGTGACCTGAACTTACAAATAACCACTAGACAGAATGACTACCATTCATACACACATATTTTAAAACACACAAAGAATAGATACCATTCATTCACAAATATTTTAAAACAAAGACAGAATTACTCTATTTTATTTAACTGGTCGGGCGGAGTTGACATGAGAGCATTCGATTTTATTTTGTGTATGTACAGGGCAGTTCCCGTTATTGACATTATTGTACTGTATTCAGCAGTGTCACCGAAATCAATTCATACAAAAGGAATAGAACGCACAAGGGTGTAATTTAAACACACAGATTGGATCGTACACGCACGATTGAATATAGCTGCATTAATGAAATTGATCAGGTAACCTGAGCCTCCTAAATACATGGACTTTCCTGTAATCAGACAACCCGTGTTAAGCCACTCCCAACCAGTTGAAAAAAATTGAGTAATACTTGTAAAAAGCATTCACACAGAAATCTTAAAACAAAGACTATTACAAGCACAGATATTATTATTTTTTTCATATTTCATGAAAATAAATTAATGATATTATAACATCAATCATGAAAATAAAATAGGATATTATAAGCATATATATTTTTATAACATACTTCATGAAAATAAATTAGGATATTACAAGCACAGATATTATAAAAAGATAGTACTTGCCTGGAGTTGTAACTGGTGTTGATCGCAGGCCTGTTTTAGAAGAGTCAGGAATCTGGTGTAGACTGTCTCACTTTTTCCAGGAAGTAATGCATATAATAATGGATACATAGCACCATCAACATATGTGTGGAAAGTATATAATTGTGAAAACACATCTGGACATGTATAAAATGTCCCATCACCATAGATGATGTCTGCTGCAGTAAAATGAGTGAGATTTTGTTGAGTACTAAAGATGAGTATGCGTTCATCGTTTCCGTCGTCAGCGATGAGAAATCTCTGGTTTGCTGTTGTTAGAGTCCATTGTCCCTCTAAGATAATATCTGAACGAGTTGCTGGTAAGATTGGTATTATTTTAGCCCTTTCATTGTAGAAGCTACCTCTGGATGACTCAAATGTGGGTAGTTTTTCTACGACTTTATGTGCTTCTTCATTCCACTCTGGATTACGGAGTTTGTTGACCTCTTGGTCGTAGATAGTTGGGATAGGTGTAGTCTCCTCCCTGCAACGTTTCTTTATGGATTTAAGAACACTATCTACTTTTAGTTTGGTTTGATGGTTAGGATGGTTATGGGAATCTGGCAGCTTTACAGGGATGTTGTCTAGAGTATTTATTGTGGCTCTGCAATTGCGGGTGGTACATATCCAGTAACATCTGTTGCCTCTACGCTGTTTTACTCTGTACTGAAAACCATCGTGAACAAGACTTTGGTTGCCCAGTATGTTGGTGACGAATTGTACATTTTTTTTATACATTTAGTAGTGCATTTGCCATAACTTTGTAACATATGTGATGATTGGGACTGTTACTGTTAATGAGGGTTTTACGTCCGGCTACCCTGCTCAGGTATTGCGGACATATAATTCTTCTTCTTGCTAGGCCTTTGCCTGCAATTTGTATCCCGTGTTGGTGTCGGTGGTCTATCACCAATATCTGTTTCGGTACTATTATATTCGGGATAGCGATCGATGAGAGCTGTATCATCCGGGTCGAATGGATCAGATAGAGATATCGATCCGTCTGTAAAATTCGCTTGGTGTGCTAGTTTCGATCTGCCGTACGGACTTCGTACCGCTTTACAGGTTTTCCATGCTTTGTCGACAACTTCAGGATCGGTGGTTTGTTTCATTATAGGCATCATTCCAGTGTATGTACATTTGGTCTGTGTAGATTGCTCCTTTTTATTTTTCGTTACTGTTGGAGTATTGATGGCTTTGGCGTCGCTGTTGAGCTGCTCTGTTTGCGTAGTTTCGTGTATAGAGGGGTTGAGGTCGTCTGTCTGTGTTTGCACACAAGTTTTAGTAGCAACAACGGGTTCCCTTTTCGCCTTCCACTGGTCGATACGTCGGGCGTTTCTTCTCCTGGTGGAAGGTGAGAGGTGATTACTTTTCTGGGGCCGGCTGGTAGTGTGTCCTGTTTCTTCAACGGGTTTCCTAGCCTTGATCCAAACCAGCTTGACCGATATAGCGTCGGAATTAACTTGCAGGTTCCAAGTCAATTTCTTTCCATTTATCCTTGCGTGTTCTAGAAGTCCAACCAGTTCGACAGGTAATTCCATTGTTAAATTGAGTTTTGTTGATTTCTGCTCACTGTAGGGATGTATCCGCTAGTCAAGTCTAGATCCGAATGATTGGGACTCTTACTGTGTTACCATATATACCCTTTCGTAGCTTGGCCAAATCTGTTAAAGTAGTGAACATTATTCATTAATTACTGTAATCAAATATTATCCCCAATCACATCAATATGAAAATGACTGATCTTATAATTAATTAGCTTGGAGTGAACTTATTCAGCTAGGAGTGAACTGAATTCATACATTTTAGAAAGATTGTTTATTTAAATTATTCTAAAATTCTATATTTTCATCTTTTTTATTTACAGATTTTTGTGTAATTTTACCAGATTTTTATTTTATATATAAATTTTAACAAAAAGTTTAATCGTTTTTTTAAGTTATTAAATTTTAACAGACTTATTCTTATATTTTTTTATGTTTGTTTTTTTTTTTAAATAATCGTTTATTTAAATTATTCTTAAATTCTATATTTTACAGATTTTTATGTAATTTTACCAGATTTTTATTTTATACAGTATATACATTTTTACCAAATTTTCATCATCTTTCTTCAAGTTATTAAATTTTAACTGACTTATTCTTATATTTTTATTTATATATAAATGTTTTCCAAATTTTAATTTTTTTTTTCAAGTTATTGAATTTTAACAGACTAATTGTTATATTTTAAGATTGTTTTTTTTTTTTTTTTAAATATTAAATTTCACTTTTGAGACCAGCATTTCCAAATTTACTTACCTGTAACTATCATTAATTGTTATATAATTTTTTAATTATTTTGATGAAGTCTTCACAAGTAAATTTAAATTATCTATCGAACACAAAAATAAGACATAGGGTCATTTTAGCGCTGAAAATTTCTGCTTACCCGCATGCTTAGCTTAAAATAGAACCAAGTAATATATTCCTTTTAAACCATATAGTCGTGTATATAACGGGATATAAATAATTGTTCATACAAAAGACAAGGTAGCTTATTTAAACCTAATAAATAATCAAAGTAGATCGAGATCTAAAAAGAGTAAATTTAATGTCAAATATATAAAGTAATTACACATTCTTATTCTAATGACAATTAAAGTATATTTTATGGTCCCTTTGGGTACATTTGGGGTCCCTATGGGTACATTTTAGATAGCTTTGGGTACCTTTGGGTAATTATATGGACCGCAATAAAACTCCAAAACGAGATCGAATATGAAAATAAATTCTGAAAAGTTGAATTTGATTCCTGCTATTAGTTGGAAAACGGTCCGGCTTATCAAATGTCAGTTAGATTTTATTTCCTTACTTTGTCTCGATTTTTGTCCAGAACAAGCATTTTTCCAGCTATATCATGGCGAGAATAAGTAAATTTTCAATGAAATGATGACGAGGTTCAATTTGTACTAGACCAACACGCTGAGTTGGATTTTCATAGTGTGTGTTAGGATATTCTTTTTAATATTGTTCCTCATCCCAAAATATAAAGTGCTTAAAACGTATCAATTATAGACTACGCTTCAAGAATGGATGAAGATCCATTGAAAAAGTGCTTCGCCTGACAAAGGCGGCAGGTTACAGATAATGTAACAGGTAACAGTGCTAGCTCACTAACAGTCCGCGGGTAGACATGTACATTATTTTGATTCTGAGCCAACCAGTGCTTAATTAACGGGAAAGCAACAAATACAAATTGTATAGTCTTTACAGCAATACTAATAACGTTTAATTAAAATATAAATGATGAAAACTTAGCAGAAAATAATAAAAATAACTTATGGAAAGTAAAAACAAAATAATTTACACAAAACAAACGATTTAATATATACCTTTTCTTCAGAGGAGACGCGACACGTTGATGTCGTGTGCAAAAATGTCATGTATTACAGCGTTCATGGATGATTAATAGCGAGTTCCTCTCGGTAGATCGTTGATAAATACCTATATATGAATTGAATTTACATAAGAATGTTTGGTTTGAATGCAGAGGAGGCGCGACACGTTAGTGTCGTGTGTAAAAATTTGCGTGTTGCACAACGGAAATAGGCATCAGTAAATCGCTATCTGATGAGAGTGACATTATCGATTTTCAGTTTTTGCTAAGCCGATTACAGCTTTCATGGATGATTGATGGCGAGTTCCTCTCGGTAGATTGTTGATAGATATCTATATATGAACGGAATTTACATAAGAATGTTTAGGTTGAATGTTAAATGTGATCATCTGCAATTTTCGAGAAGGACATTTTGTCGCCATCTTTTTTTCATCCATAGCGTCCTCAACCGTTCAACATTAAAAATGAAAATTTGTATATTCGGGTGGAGACTGTTCCTATCTTTTTTAGTATGACATAGATCAATCATAGTACTTTCTATATTTTCTTAAGTCTCCATTCATTACGCCACAATTGAGCTTGAAAAATGCCCCAATTTTTCGTGATTTGTGTTGTATCAACATATCCTGTGACAATTCGAATTCAAAGAATAGCATATTTTAGCCCTTTTAATAGTGATTATGCGATTTCACAGTAAAACATATTGAGGATCACTTGAACTTTATGATCGCAATTTATAATAAAAAAAAAATTATGCGATAAAATATTTCAAGTATAAATGTCACAATACACATTTAACATGCATGTTAACCCGAATAATCCAGTCGTTATATTACGCTCCCGCTGGTCGCTACATTAACGCCTGAATGCATTCATTGATAAAATCTGTCAAACCGGAAATAGTAAATCGCTATGACTTATGGGAATTACGACAGAAAAATTGTTAGTTGCGCGTATCATCATGACATATTTGTTAATTAAATCTTCGTGATCATCATGAATAAAACCTTGTATAACTTGTATGTAAAGACTACCACAGAAGACAAACAAAACCAAAGCTGTATGCAATACACATAGTCCAATCACATGGCGATATTTACTATTTCATTTATTATCTGAAATTTTTTTTATTTTTTTTTTACATTTTTCCTATTCCTATTGTTTTCTATTTGCTGCCCATTCCGCATGAAATAATCAAAAACAATTTCAAATATCCCATATGCCAACGTAAAAATATGAACATGGAACGTGAAAATTAAATCCTTGCTTAAATGAATAATTACTATTTTTATTTCAAAGTTGGAGAGTCAATAAAAGCTTGAATTGAATTCACTCTTATAATGATTTTTGAATTTAATTTAAAATAAAGATAAAACAAAATTATTTTATGATGATTGCTGAAAATTGTTTATAATATTAGATGTCAGGTGGTAATATACATGATGCATCCAATATACAGGAGGAGCCCCTACTGTGACACTATCTATTTTGAAAAGCCATTCAAGGTGTAATAGCACTAAACATGGGTACCAGTCGAAAAGGATGTATGGGAAAGTAGTACGTAAACACAAAATGGATTCCTACATTGTTGGATAAAAATAAACCCTATTAGATACTGCAAAATACTGAATGTCAGCAGAAACCTACATATTTTAGGATAATCTTAAGCCCATATTTGATGTCCTTGTGGTTTTAAATAAAAAAATGATTGCATTGGAAAGAAACCCCCTGAATTTGTGTTAAATCGAAAGAGAAAGCAGGATTTTTTACGGTAGACATCTTCAGACTGTCTGTTTTTTTCTGATATGCAATTAAATGTATGCTGATTTTCGGAGTTAAGCTTCCAATTAGGTACCCCTTCCGTGAGATATGAGTGTCACTTAGATTAAACTTAAGATGAATCCTGTATGAAAGCTCAATTTTTTTTTATTTAATATAGAAGGCTATGGAGAATTATTTAGTGGTATTACACCTCAAGCCCTCAGAAGGCGGAGAGAATTGGAGACGGAAAGGGCTTGAATTATTAGAAAGATTAAAAAAAAAATGTTTTTGTCTTTTTAATGATTGATAACTGACCCAAGTTAGGCTAAATAAATGAAATGTGACTTAAATGTGTTAATTAATTTTCATTAGAAACAGAGATGAATTCTATAAATTTTAATTTCTTATCTAATTCTTATCTTAGGTTGTTATTTTCATTGAATGGCATCTTAAAATAGATGGATCCACGATGGGGGTTCCTCCTGTATAATCAGTAATTGTATTGTCCAAATATTGTTATTTGTATTTTACCCGAGAACTAATTCGTCTGTGAATTTTATGAGAATGTTGTAGTATTGTTGCAACTAAATGTAATTAAGTTTCATTAACTTTTAAGAATTAGGATAAATTTTGTAGATGTGTATTGCAGAGACGTTTGTTTATTGTGTAAAAAACTAAACTATGATCGTATTTAAAAAAAAAAAAAACAAATATGTATTCGGACAATTAATTATGATTCTTTAAATAAGAACACAATTTCATTAAAACTCCATATCACAACAGAAAAAAAAAAGAATCATAATCGTAGAGTTCAACTTTTTTGGGGGGAAATAACAATACTTGTACATTTTTTTATACAAGTATTGTTGACAATACTATTGTATACAAGTATTTCGATCATAAAGTTCAAGAAATCCCATATTGGTAAAACAAAGTTAGACAGCTGGATAAATTCGGTGTGTAGAAATACCGCAAAGGACCTCCTTAGTGCACTAAGGACATAATAGAGACGTCATATGTGCACAAAGAAGATTGCAAATGAATTGTCAGTTTAAAAAATTCTTATATGTTCAATTTTTATAATAAAAAGTTTAAAATTAACGTCGATATTTGCATTTTTGTTTTGTTTGTTTGTTTATCAAATTTATTACTATTTAATTTGTTGTTTTTGAAAGTCAGTAACTTAGGTGAATATCTCGATCGGTAGAAACTTTTTTTTTCTCCATAACTGACCTCTTGAATATGTCTATTAGTCAAGTATCAATGAGTGAAAACTAAATATTATAACAGTACTTTATATCTACAGTATACAAAAAATTGATAACAATAGCATTTGTCAACAAATATACACTAAGCGGCATTTGTTACACATAAATATCAATATTTTTTTTTAACATTTTTGTGTTTTTTCAGTTCTTGGTCTCTTGCGTTGTCCAGGCTTGAAAATTATCCAACTTGTGTAGAATAAAAAAATATAATATACATCTTGCAGTCATTGAAGAACAGTTGCAAAATCTTGCTTTGGTGAACCCCAAGGTCGAAACATGGTGTTGGTTCTGTTGATATTCTAATTAATCTTATAAATGTCGTTAAGATAGAACTTTGTTGTACGCTTTTAAGAATGAAAGTGAGAAGTTTTTCTTTCAAATTTCAGAATTTACTCAAAATGCAGTAGATTGAATAGAAGCCAACAGTTAGTTTACACAACAATTTTCGTATTTAGACCAAAACAATGGGATTGTGTGAAATACTTTTTTATCAAAGGAAAAATAGCAAGCTCACAAGTCGTCAGTTATTTAACAATTACCTGCAATTAGTAGAACAATCGTTCTGTTATTTATTGATTAACCCTGATTGAACAGGATAATTGGTGATTATCACAGAAGTCAGCCGACACGTGCTGCAATAAATGATGTAATACCAGATCCAGATGTAATTGGTCAGCGGTGCGTAATTCATTATGATATATCCGTCTATCCTGGAATTATCATTGGTCATTGATGTGTCTTTGTCTCGTTATAATTTTCAGTTAACCTGATGATGAATTGCCATTGTGCTGTGACCATGGATTGATTACTCATTTTTTTGGGGGCTATTCAAAACTCGCTGATGGGTGTGGGTTCCACATGTTGAAGACCTCGTAGTGGCAAATACTTCTGTACAGTTAAATGGGTTTTGTGTGAACGGTATCCTTTCCCGGAATTTTAACTGTACAGAAGTGTTTGCAAAACTGACGGGTTTCCACGTAATGAATGTATGCTAAACAATGAAGTCTGATATGTGGGCCCTTCGGTGAACTACTTGGTTTTGTTAGTTTTCCTTTTTTTAAATTGTACAACAGCATAAACCTACCTCGAGACGATGTTCTAGTATCCGTGCGTGTGACGTAGCAAACCACCCGTGACACTTAATTGTTTTCTTAAAGCCTTAGGATTTCTTTATTTTCATGCAAAACAAGTTCGGAACGAGATATATAAGAGAACAAAATATGAAAGAAAAGCACTCTTCTTCCGCATTCTTCTTTTTATAGATCGGTCTCATCCCCGTTTTCTTTACACATTTTAAACTTCAAAGTGTATTAATATATCAAATATCAGTTGGTAAGATTTTTACGAAATCTTAGCCAGTAAGATGTTGTTCCCTTATTTGTATCGTTTCCGAAATTACACAGAAAAAAAAACAAATTACAGGCAGAAAATACTCGATATTTTACAAATAAAACAAGTTTGGAACGAGATATATGAGGGAACAAAATATAGGCCATGGGCTGAGATAGACTACGGTGCACCTCCCCCCACCTTCGAACCCCACTAATTTTTTTTGGTCCTTTGTTATGTCCTTTTGAATAAAAAACATGTTAACATTGAATATTTTGGGATGAACTTACATTTTTTAGCCCTTTTTAACATCCTTTCGACAATTTTGCCCGATTTTCAGATTTTTCATTCTTCACTGTTGCTGAAGTCTTGTAGCTTATGAACAACTATTAGAATATACAAACTGGAGTTTAGTGGATAGCTGATTATATTATCGTTCAAATGAATACAAGTTATTTATATTTTATGAAGTTCAGTAATCGTAGGAGGCAAAAAATCTATCCCTACCCCTGATAAAATTGCGTAAAAACGAGATTTTTCACCTTTTGTTTTCAATAGACAAAATATTACACAACTTTGATGATATTTTTATAATGGATTTATTAAAACTATTGCATTTATCGAAAATTAAACCCATTACATCATCAAAAAACATGTTTTGTAGTGTAGATTGCAGAAAAATGGAATATTATAATTTTTGCCTATTTTAGCCCTATTCAGCCCAAAGCGTGTAATATCTTTTTCATAATATAAATTGACAACCAAATTATACATCTGTCGTGTGAAATGATGTCATGGAGACATTTTAAAATAAAATTTGTTCTAGTACCACCCTGTATAGGACTTCTAGCGGCAAAATATTACCCCTTACCCTGCCGAAAATCGCATAATATTTTCTCATCACTATTAGTCTGTGGGCTAGCATAACCCCCTGTACACCCCCACCTTCCATGTTAACATATTGTTTTAAGTCCTCCTATATATCCTCTTGACGAAAAAACGTGTTAGCATTGAAAATTTTGGGACGAACTTGCCGTTTGAGGCTA
Organism: Gigantidas platifrons; assembly: GCA_002080005.1. NCBI lineage: Eukaryota > Metazoa > Mollusca > Bivalvia > Mytilida > Modiolidae > Gigantidas > Gigantidas platifrons. The sequence goes on along the minus strand of MJUT01065228.1, from coordinate 26,028 downwards.
ATATTTACATCCTGTCGCACCTTTTTGAGGATTTTTGATTTTTTTCAATTTTTGTCTTTGCGAGCATTAAATGTATACTAAACAGTCTTGAAAGTATATCAATATGGTATCAAATGAAAGCTGATAGTATTAACTTTCAATTGAATACAAGATATATACACGTTGTGGCTAAAAAATTTTGTCAGACGTGAAAAACTTACCCCTCTCCCTTCCTTAAATGACAAAAAAAAGACATTTTTTCCCTTAAAAGTTTAGATAAAAATATATTTCGTACTAAACTACGATTTTTTTTATGCTAAACCAAACAAATATATCACATTTAATAAATCAAGCACTAGTAATCCTTTATGAAGTGATATTTGTGGCCAAAATATTTGAAAAATGGGATATTTTCAATTTTGCAGATTTTCACAGGATTCTGCTTATATCTTAATTTTACTAATAAAACAAAGGATACTGCATCATAATGACGGTTGATTTTTGTATCTGGGTACTATAAAAATGTAAAAAGGGAATAATTATGTTCCTTCTACCTACTGATTAACAAATAAATAGCAAAATATTAGCCCTACCCCTCTAAAAAAACACGTAAAATTAGATGAAAGTCGGTTTATTTCCTTAGAAACATGGTCGGGCAGGGTGAAATTTTTATTTGCCCTGTAAGATCTTTCAATTCTTTATTTAAGCAAATCATATGAACATCATCTAAGAGGGTTTAAATTCTACCAATGTCGGAAAACATGAAAAATGGGTAATTTCTGATTTTCAGAATTTCTACAGAATATTCTTTATTGGCCAGGTTAAGCTGCTTTATGGGAATTTTTGTCCAATCAATATAGTTTTATCTAAATGCTGAATGTATTAGGATTTATTTTAAAAACCATTAACCCTCATATATGCATATTATGATGCCCATTTTAGCCAAATTCCACCCCTTCCTCTACCTGGAAACTGGGACATATACACGATATACTCAATATTTTCATATTTCAGTTTCATTCTTCAACAAATGACCTGAACAATGAGTATTGCAAACAGCCAAACAGTATTGAAAATTGGCAAAACGGTTCTCACTAGTCTTCCTCTTCACCATCAATCAACGGGTATAAAACATCGTCGAATTCATCATCACTTTCATCGCTTTCTGTCAAACCTGTAATATTTTCCTTGACTAAAACGCCGGCGAGTTGTCGTGGAATGAGATCACCAGACACCCATTTTGGTCTTGGGACGGACGAAAGGACGGACGGACAGATGGACGGACGTACAGACAGACAGATGGAAGGACGGACAGGGATAAAACAGTATACCCCTCCGGTGCAGTGGGGGTATAGCAAGGAGTGACAATTCTTTGATACTGGAATGGTTGATAGATATCATCAAATTAGCACACTAGTACCAGCAGGAATTGTGTCCAGCACTTTTAGGCCTGCACGCGTTCACACGCTGTGATACAACGAGCGCATTTAAGGGGATTGGAAAAGTCAAGCCAATTAAGACATGATAAAAGTCATCCCAATTCCAAAGTGCTCTTGCACAAATTAGAGATTCCTGGCAAATTTCAGAGGATTTGTTTCTGCAGATGGAGGCTTTTACCTGCTTGTTCTAACTATCAGGTAGGAATTTGGAAAAGAGCCCATATTGTAAAACCAGTACTGGTATATCCGGAGCCTACTCATGACAATGGTTGGCAGTGTGTTGATGGGATGATTGAACCAAAATGGGTGTCTGGTGATTTCATTCCACGACAACTCGCAAACGTTTTAGTCTAGGAAAATATTGCAGGTTTGACAGAAAGCGATGAAAGTGATGATGAATTCGACGATGTTTTATACTCGTTGATTGATGGTGAAGAGGAAGACTAGTGAGAACCGTTTTGCCAATTTTCAATACTGTTTGGCTGTTTGCAATACTCATTGTTCAGGTCATTTGTTGAAGAATGAAACTGAAATATGAAAATATTGAGTATATCGTGTATATGTCCCAGTTTCCAGGTAGAGGAAGGGGTGGAATTTGGCTAAAATGGGCATCATAATATGCATATATGAGGGTTAATGGTTTTTAAAATAAATCCTAATACATTCAGCATTTAGATAAAACTATATTGATTGGACAAAAATTCCCATAAAGCAGCTTAACCTGGCCAATAAAGAATATTCTGTAGAAATTCTGAAAATCAGAAATTACCCATTTTTCATGTTTTCCGACATTGGTAGAATTTAAACCCTCTTAGATGATGTTCATATGATTTGCTTAAATAAAGAATTGAAAGATCTTACAGGGCAAATAAAAATTTCACCCTGCCCGACCATGTTTCTAAGGAAATAAACCAACTTTCATCAAATTTTACGTGTTTTTTAGAGGGGTAGGGCTAATATTTTGCTATTTATTTGTTAATCAGTAGGTAGAAGGAACATAATTATTCCCTTTTTACATTGTTATAGTACCCAGATACAAAAAACAACCGTCATTATGATGCAGTATCCTTTGTTTTATTAGTAAAATTAAGATATAAGCAGAATCCTGTGAAAATCTGCAAAATTGAAAATATCCCATTTTTCAAGTATTTTGGCCACAAAAATCACTTCATAAAGGATTACTAGTGCTTGATTTATTAAATGTGATATATTTGTTTGGTTTAGTATAAAAAAGATTGTAGTTTAGTACGAAATATAATTTTATCTAAACTTTTAAGGGAAAAAATGTCTTTTTTTTTGTCATTTCAGGAAGGGGGAGGGGTAAGTTTTTCACGTCTGACAAAATTTGGTAGCCACAAAGTGTATATATCTTGTATTCAATTGAAAGTTAATACTATAAGCTTTCATTTGGTACCATATTGATATACTTTCAAGACTGTTTAGTATACATTTAATGCTCGCAAAGACAAAAATTGAAAAAAATCAAAAATCCTCAAAAAGGTGCGACAGGATGTAAATATTAGCCTCAAACGGCAAGTTCGTCCCAAAATTGTCAATGCTAACTTGTTTTTTCTTCAAGAGGATATATAGGAGGACTTAAAACAGTATGTTAACATGGAAGGTGGGGTGTACGGGGGGCTGTGCTAGCCCACAGACTAATACTGATGAGAAAATATTATGCGATTTTCGGCAGGGTAAGGGGTAATGTTTTGCCGCTAGAAGTCCTATACAGGGTGGTACTAGAACAAATTTTATTTTAAGATGTCTCCATGACATCATTTCACACGACAGATGTATAATTTGGTTGTCAATTTATATTATGAAAAAGATATTACACGCTTTGGGCTTAATAGAGTTAAAATAGGCAAAAATTATAATATTCCATTTTTCTGCAATCTACACTACAAAGCATGTTTTTTGATGATGAAATGGGATTAATTTTCAATAAATGCAATAGTTTTAATAAATCCATTATAAAAATATCATCAAAGTTGTGTAATATTTTGTCTATTGAAAACAAAAGACGAAAAATCTCGTTTTTATGCAATTTTATCAAGGGTAGGGATATATTTTTTGCCTCCTACGATTACTGAACTTCATAAAATATTAATAACTTGTATTCATTTGAACGATAATATAATCAGCTATCCACCAAACCCCAGTTTGTATATTCTAATAGTTGTTCATAAGCTACAAGACCTCAGCAACAGTGAAGAATGAAAAAATATGAAAATCCGGCAAAATTGTCGAAAGGATGTAAAAAAGGGCTCAAAAATGTAAGTTCATCCCAAAATATTCAATGTTAACATGTTTTTTTTTCAAGAGGATATATAGGAGGACCTAAAAAAATATGTTAACATGGAAGGTGGGGGGGTGCACGGGGGGTTATGCTAGCCCACGGACTAATATGAAAGTTAAACATTCTTCTTCCGTATACGCAATTTCTAAATATAGATTTTCTGACCACTGAAATTACAATACGAGACTGGTATCATCCCTGATGGGTTTTTTTTCATCTTGCTTGAAATTTCTAGTATTTTTTTTTACTTAGTGAACGCATATTATAAATGTGCAATATCGAAATGAATGACAAATAAAACGATTTAGCGTTTAAATAATATCTAAAACTTTTACTAAAAAATCCTTGCAAAAACACACGATCTTTTTAACTTTACCGGCAAAATAAATTTTGTTTCACATTTGTTTTTATTATAATTCATCGTAGAAAAACAATATGTTTTAAAGATCAACGTCAAAAATCGTGGGCCCAAATGGGAATAGACCAAGTGGGAATAATGAACCCCACAAACATCATAAAAACATGGCGTGATAACACCGACGGAATATTTAATACAACATTCATCTCATCATTTCAGTCATGAAAACCGACCAGGGGCGGATCCAGGGTGCGCACCGGCCCCCTCCTAAAATTGGAAAAAATATGATTTTTTTTTGCGTAAAATCTTAATTTTTCACACGAAATACCCCAAACATTTTCGCGCCACGCTCATAGTTGCCAACCTTCAGAGATGGTGTGTGGGGTCATGACCCAACATTTAGTATTCAAATGTTGGGTCATACTGCGTAACGACATCTTGGAGCCGAAATTAAAAAAATATATATATAATATTCATGTCAGGGCGTATTCATGTTTATTCATAAATGTATAAAAAAAAGTTATATATAAAGACACATTTTATTTCATACAGTTTTAAGTTTAGAACACATCTCATATATACACTAGTCAACTTTCACTGCTTTAAGCCCAATTTATTAGCACAAGAAGCTGATTTGGCATTTTTTAGTATTTCTGCTGAGGGTCATTTCGTAGTATTGGGTGTTCTGGCGGATGAAGGATGGGATGGGGGGTTATTTTAATGACCCCCTGTCGGCAGGGGCGAATCCAGGATTTCAAGTTAAGTGAGCGCACTTAAAATAATCGCGTCGGGCGGAGCGTGGCCAGAGTTGCCAACTCGCCCGCCATCGGCGGGTCACACCCGCCAAACGACCACATCACCCGCCGCGGGTCATTAAAATAACCCCGCATCCCATCCTTCATCCGCCAGAACACCCGATACTACGAAATGACCCTCAGAAGAAATACTAAAAAATGCCAAATCAGCTTCTTGTGCTTATAAATTGGGCTTAAAGCAGTGAAAGTTGACTAGTGTATATATGAGATGTGTTCTAAACTTAAAACTGTATGAAATAAAATGTGTCTTTATATATAACTTTTTCTTACACATTTGTGAATAAACATGAATACGCCCTGACATGAAGATTATATATATATTTTTATAATTTCGGCTCCAAAATGTCGTTACGCAGTATGACCCAACATTTGAATACTAAATGTTGGGTCATGACCCCACACACCATCTCTGAAGGTTGGCAACTATGAGCGTGGCGCGAAAATGTTTGGGGTATTTCGTGTGAAAAATCATGATTTTACGCAAAAAAAAATCATATTTTTTCCAATTTTAGGAGGGGGGGCGGTGCGCACCCTGGATCCGCCCCTGGCCGGTTTTCATGACTGAAATGATGAGATGAATGTTGTATGAAATATTCCGTCGGTGTTATCACGCCATGTTTTTATGATGTTTGTGGGGTTCATTCCCACTTGGTCTACTCCCATTTGGACACACGATTTTTGACGTTGATCTTTAAAACATATTGTTTTTCTACGATGAATTATAATAAAAACAAATGTGAAACAAAATTTATTTTGCCGGTAAAGTTAAAAAGATCGTGTGTTTTTGCAAGGATTTTTTAGTAAAAGTTTTAGATATTATTTAAACGCTAAATCGTTGTATTTGTCATTCATTTCGATATTGCACATTTATAATATACGTTCACTAAGTAAGAAAAATACTAGAAATTTCAAGCAAGATGAAAAAAACCCCATCAGGGATGAGACCAGTCTCGTATTGTAATTTCAGTTGTCAGAAAATCTATATTTAGAAATTGCGTATACGGAAGAAGAATGTTTAACTTTCATATTTTGTTCCCTCATATATCTCGTTCCAAACTTGTTTTATTTGTAAAATATCTAGAGTATTTTCTGCCTGTAATTTGTTTTTTTTTTTCTGTGTAATTTCGGAAACGATACAAATAAGGGAACAACATCTTACTGGCTAAGATTTCGTGAAAATCTTACCAACTGATATTTGATATATTAATAAACTTTGAAGTTTAAAATGTGTAAAGAAAACGGGGATGAGACCGATCTATAAAAAGAAGAATGCGGAAGAAGAGTGCTTTTCTTTCAGATTTTGTTCTCTTATATATCTCGTTCCGAACTTGTTTTGCATGAAAATAAAGAAATCCTTTAAGAAAACAATTAAGTGTCACGGGTGGTTTGCTACGTCACACGCACGGATACTTGAACATCGTTTCGAGGTAGGTTTATGCTGTTGTACAATTTAAAAAAAGGAAAACTAACAAAACCAAGTAGTTCACCGAACGGCCCACATATCAGACTTCATTGTTTAGGATACATTCATTACGTGGAAACCCGTCAGTTTTGCAAACACTTCTGTACAGTTAAAATTCCGGGCAAGGATACCGTTCACACAAAACCCATTTAACTGTACAGAAGTGTTTGCCACTACGAGGTCTTCAACATGTGGAACCCACACCCATCAGCGAGCTATGAATAGCCCCAACAAAAAATGAGTAATCAATCCATGGTCACAGCACAATGGCAATTCATCATAAGGTTAACTGAAAATTCTAACGAGACAAAGACACATCAATGACCAATGATAATTCCAGGATAGACGGATTTATCATAATGAATTACGCACCGCTGACCAATTACATCTGGGTCTGGTATTACAGCATTTATTGCAGCACGTGTCGGCTGACTTCTGTGATAATCACCAATTATCCTGTTCAATCAGAGTTAATCAATAAAGAACAGAACGATTGATCTACTAATTGCAGGTAATTGTTAAATAACTGACGACTTGTGAGCTTGCTATTTTTCCTTTGATAAAAAAGTATTTCACACAATCCCATTGTTTTTGTCTAAATACGAAAATTGTTGTGTAAACTAACTGTTGGCTTCTATTCAATCTACTGCATTTTGAGTAAATTCTGAAATTTGAAAGAAAAACTTCTCACTTTCATTTTTAAAAGCGTACAACAGAGTTCTATTTTAACGACATTTATAAGATTAATTAGAATATCAACAGAACCAACACCATGTTTCGACCTTGGGGTTCACCAAAGCAAGATTTGCAACTGTTCTTCAATGACTGCAAGAGGTATATTATATTTTTTTTTTATTCTACACAAGTTGGATAATTTTCAAGCCTGGACAACGCAAGAGACCAAGAACTGAAAAAACACAAAAATGTTAAAAAAAAATATTGATATTTATGTGTAACAAATGCCGCTTAGTGTATATTTGTTGACAAATGCTATTGTTATCAATTTTTTGTATACTGTAAATATAAAGTACTGTTATAATATTTTGTTTTCACTCATTGATACTTGACTACTAGACATATTCAAGAGGTCAGTTATGGAGAAAAAAAAATGTTTCTACCGATCGAGATATGCACCTAAGTTACTGACTTTCAAAAACAACAAATTAAATAGTAATAAATTTGATAAATAAACAAACAAAACAAAAATGCAAATATTGTCGTTAATTTTAAACTTTTTATAATAAAAATTGACCATATAAAATTTTTTTAAACTGACAATTCATTTGCAATCTTCTGTGTGCACATATGACGTCTCTATTATGTCCTTAGTGCACTAAGGAGGTCCTTTGCGGTATTTCTACACACCGAATGTATCCAGCTGTCTAACTTTGTTTTACCAATATGGGATTTCTTGAACTTTAAGATCGAAATACTTGTATGCAATATTATTGTCAACAATACTTGTATAAAAAAATGTACAAGTATTGTTATTTCTCCCAAAAAAGTTGAACTTTACGATTATGATTCTTTTTTTTTCTCTTGTGATATGGAGTTTTAATGAAATTGTGTTCTTATTTAAAGAATCATAATTAATTGTCCGAATACATATTTGTTTTTTTTTTATATAAAAATACGATCATAGTTTAGTTTTTTGCACAATAAACAAACGTCTCTGCAATACACATCTACAAAATTTATCCTAATTCTTAAAAGGTAATGAAACTTAATTACATTTAGTTGCAACAATACTACAACATTCTCATAAAATTCACAGACGAATTAGTTCTCGGGTAAAATACAAGTAACAATACTTGGACAATACAATTACTGATTATACAGGAGGAACCCCCACTGTGAATCCATCTATTTTAAGATGCCATTCAATGAAAATAACAACCTAAGATAAGAATTAGATAAGAAATTAAAATTTATAGAATTCATGTCTGTTTTTAATGAAAATCAATTAACACATTTAAGTCACATTTCATTTATTTAGCCTAACTTGGGTCAGTTATCAATCATTAAAAAGACAAAAAAAAAACATTTTGAATCTGTCTAATAAGTATTTACCCTACATATACTCTTATTATCCACATTAAATTCAGGGAAGAGTTATTATTACCATAATAAATTCAGGGAAAAAGAGATGAAATAAGAAAGAAATTTTATTGAAAATAAATAAGTACTCAGAAAGGGGCGGTAATTCCGTGACACGGATGCCTGTGCTAACAATAATTTTAACTAAAAAGTCACTTTTATTTTCCCACATGCATGTAACTCGAATAAATCAAGCCCTTTCCGTCTCCAATTCTCTCCGCCTTCTGAGGGCTTGAGGTGTAATACCACTAAAGAATTCTCCATAGCCTTCTATGTTAAATAAAAAAAATTGAGCTTTCATACAGGATTCATCTTAAGTTTAATCTAAGTGACACTCATATCTCATGGAAGTGGTACCTAATTGGAAGCTTAACTCCGACAATCAGCATACATTTAATTGCATATCAGAAAAAACAGACAGTCTGAAGATGTCTACCGTAAAAAATCCTGCTTTCACTTTCGATTTAACACAAATTCAGGTGGTTTCTTTCCAATGCAATATTTTTTTTATTTAAAACAACAAGGACATCAAACATGGGCTTAAGATTATCCTAAAATATGTAGGTTTCTGCTGACATTCAGTATTTTGCAGTATCTAATAGGGTTTAATTTTTATCCAACAATGTAGGAATCCATTTTGTGTTTACGTACTACTTTCCCATACATCCTTTTCGACTGGTACCCATGTTTAGTGGTATTACACCTTGAATGGCTTCTCAAAATAGATAGTGTCACAGTAGGGGCTCCTCCTGTATATTGGATGCATCATGTATATTACCACCTGACAGCTAATATTATAAACAATTTTCAGCAATCATCATAAAATAATTTTGTTTTATCTTTATTTTAAATTAAATTCAAAAATCATTATAAGAGTGAATTCAATTCAAGCTTTTATTGACTCTCCAACTCTGAAATAAAAATAGTAATTATTCATTTAAGCAAGGATTTAATTTTCACGTTCCATGTTCATATTTTTACGTTGGCATATGGGATATTTCAATTTTGTTTTGATTATTTCATGCGGAATGGGCAGCAAATAGAAAACAATAGGAATAGGAAAAATGTAAAAAAAAATAAAAAAAAATATCAGATAATAAATGAAATAGTAAATATCGTCATGTGATTGGACTATGTGTATTGCATACAGCTTTGGTTTTGTTTGTCTTCTGTGGTAGTCTTTACATACAAGTTATACAAGGTTTTATTCATGATGATCACGAAGATTTAATTAACAAATATGTCATGATGATACGCGCAACTAACAATTTTTCTGTCGTAATTCCCATAAGTCATAGCGATTTACTATTTCCGGTTTGACGGAATTTATCGATGAATGCATTCAGGCGTTAATGTAGCGACCAGCGGGAGCGTAATATAACGACTGGATTATTCGGGTTAACATGCATGTTAAATGTGTATTGTGACATTTATACTTGAAATATTTTATCGCATAATTTTTTTTTTATTATAAATTGCGATCATAAAGTTCAAGTGATCCTCAATATGTTTTACTGTGAAATCGCATAATCACTATTAAAAGGGCTAAAATATGCTATTCTTTGAATTCGAATTGTCACAGGATATGTTGATACAACACAAATCACGAAAAATTGGGGCATTTTTCAAGCTCAATTGTGGCGTAATGAATGGAGACTTAAGAAAATATAGAAAGTACTATGATTGATCCATGTCATACTAAAAAAGATAGGAACAGTCTCCACCCGAATTTACAAATTTTCATTTTTAATGTTGAACGGTTGAGGACGCTATGGATGAAAAAAAGATGGCGACAAAATGTCCTTCTCGAAAATTGCAGATGCTCACATTTAACATTCAACCCAAACATTCTTATGTAAATTCCGTTCATATATAGATATCTATCAACAATCTACCGAGAGGAACTCGCCATCAATCATCCATGAAAGCTGTAATCGGCTTAGCAAAAACTGAAAATCGATAATGTCACTCTAATCAGATAACGATTTACTTATGCCTATTTCCGTTGTGCAACACGCAAATTTTTGCACACGACATTAACGTGTCGCGCCTCCTCTGCATTCAACCCAAACATTCTTATGTAAATTCAATTCATATATAGGTATTTATCAACGATCTACCGAGAGGAACTCGCTATTAAGCATCCATGAACGCTGTAATACATGACATTTTTGCACACGACATCAACGTGTCGCGTCTCCTCTGAAGAAAAGGTATATATTAAATCGTTTGTTTTGTGTTAATTATTTTTTTTTTACTTTCCATAAGTTATTTTTATTATTTTCTACTAAGTTTTCATCATTTATATTTTAATTAAACTTTATTAGTATTGCTGTAAAGACTATACAATTTGTATTTGTTGCTTCTCCGTTAATTAAGCACTGGTTGGCTCAGAATCAAAATAATGTACATGTCTACCCGCGGACTGTTAGTGAGCTAGCACTGTTACCTGTTTCATTATCTGTAACCTGCCGCCTTTGTCAGGCGAAGCACTTCTTCAATGGATCTTCATCCATTCTTGAAGCGTAGTCTATAATTTATACGTTTTAAGCACTTTATATTTTGTGATGTGGAACAATATTAAAAATAATATCATAACACACACTATGAAAATCCAACTCATTGAAAATTTACTTATTCTCGCCATGATATAGCTGGAAAAATGCTTGTTCTGGACAAAAATCGAGACAAATTAAGGAAATAAAATCTAACTAACATTTGATAAGCCGGACCGTTTTCCAACTAACAGCAGGAATCAAATTCAACTTTTCAGAATTTATTTTCATATTCGATCTCGTTTTGGAGTTTTATTGCGGTCCATATAATTACCCAAAGGTACCCAAAGCTACAAAAAATGTATCCAAAGGGACCCCAAATGTACCCAAAGGGACCATAAAATATAATTTAATTGTCATTAGAATAAGAATGTGTAATTAATTTATATATTTGACATTAAATTTACTCTTTTTAGACGTGTATTTAAAAAATCATATATTTATTTTAAATTTTATATTTTAATTATTTTTATGAAGTCTTCACAAGTAAATTTAAATTATCTATCGAACACAAAAATAAGACATAGGGTCATTTTAGCCCTGAAAATTTCTGTTTACCCGCATTTTTAATAAGACGTTTCAGCGCCTGAAAATTTTGCTTACCTTGATTTCGGATAGGATATTTAAGCAAAGATTTACCTAATGTAATGACATTAAAACTTTAAAGTAGTAAATACATTAATGAAAAAAGTATAAAATACAGTATTATATTAGAGTAGTTTAACAGTTCTGACCAGTTCTTTGTACATTTTGTATTTGTGTCCCAAATTGAAATATACTTAAAATCAATTCTAATTTATTTCATTGGCTATGACTAAATTATATAATTTATAGGGTTTATTTGACATTTAAATTGTTATTTTGAATACCTATATAGTCCCTTTGGGTAGCTATAGGGTTCCTTTGGGTACATTTAGGGTCCCTTTGGGTAATTATATGGACCTATTTTATTGTTCTGAATAAAAATCGAGACAAAACACGGAAATAAAATCTTACTAAGTGACATTATATTTTTTTAATGAAAGACGGCAGTATTGAGGACATTCAAATTCAACTATTTGAATATTTAATTTATGAAAACACTGATTTTGGGAGGAAAGAATGATGTACGGGGCAGACTAATTTAGTGATGACAGGAAAGGGACCGCTTTCTAGTGGAAGTAGGAATAAAATTGAGCTTTTCAGAATTTATTTTCTGTAAGTGAAAATAATTTGATCTTTCTTACAGTGCAGGGGCGGATTCAAGGGGGCGCAATGCTCCCCCTCCTAAAATTGGGAAAAATATGATTTGTTTGCGTAAAATCGTGATTTTTCACACGAAATACCCCAAACATTTTCGCGCCTCCCACCGCGCGACGCGATTTTTTTTAAAGTGCAGCCCCCCTAACTTGAAATCCTGGATTCGCCTCTGCAGTGGGTTACAGCACTTTAGTTAATTATACACAAAGCCATAAAGATATCAGTGTGATCATTACACAGGTATACTATTAGTATTGGGACAATTCTGGCTCGTAAGTAGCGGGATTGAAATTCAACTATTTGAATATTCATTATTTGAAAACATTTCGAGCGGGAAGACTGATGGACGGGTAAACTAATTTGGCGACGACAGGTTAGGAACCGTTTTCTAGTAGGAATTAAATTAAAGTTTACAGAATTTATTTTCATATTCTGATATGACGTCCTTCAGCCGCTTTGAGTCCAAATCCGCGGTAAAAATAATATATACCAGCACCCATTGTAATTTATGACGTCATCGACCATTTATAACGATATTTTACCAATTTTTACATATTAGAATCGAAATAATTCATGGAAGCCATATGTATATATTGTTTTTACCACGGGTAAGCCCTTTATGTCAGCTGTTTACCCCTCGCTAACGCTCGGCGTAAAACTTCCTGACATAAAGGCCCTACCCGTGGTAAAAACAATATATACATTTTGCTTCCACGAATTATTACTTAATTCGATCTCGTTTTTGGAGTTTATTGTTCCTGACAAAAATGGAGACAAAATACGGAAATAAAATCTTACTAACTGACATTTGATTTTTTCATGAAAGACGGCAGTATTGGGAAATTCAAATTCAACTATTTGAATATTTATTATTTGAAAACATTTCGGAAGGGAAGAATGATGGACAGGTAGACCGGAGTAATTTGGCGACGATAGAATAGGGACCGTTTTCTAGTGCAAGTAGGAATTAAATTAAACTTTTCAGAATTTATTTTCATATTCGATCTCGTTTTTGGATTTTATTGTTCTGGACAAAAATCGAGACTAAATACGGAAATAAAATCCTACTAACTGACATTTGATTTTTTTACGAAAGGTGGCAGTATTGGGACAGTTCTCTCGCGTAAGTAGCAGTCAAATTCAACAATAGAAAATTCATTATTTGGAAACATTTCATGACAACAGGAACAATGAAAACAACTTAACAATTAACTTATAAAAGAAATAGTTTTGTTAGTGAAAGCAGTTGTTAATAAAAGTAATACAGCAATAATAGTTAAGTTTAATTAAAAAATAAATTAAAAAAACTTTGCAGAAAATATATAAAAGTAACTTATGGATAGTGAAAAAAAAAAAAAATTACACAAAACAAACGATTTCATATATACCTTTTCTTGAAATGTCTGTAAGATAAAAACAAATACAGCTAATCTATTTATATGTGTGCTACCATGTTTTGTACTTGTCATGCAGTACACATTCATCTCATCATTTAATTCGTGAAAACCGGCAAATACACAAGGATTGATGGATTATTGTGTACCCTAAAATTATTATCATCCAGGGGCCGTGTTCTCGAAAGTGTCTTAGGACTAAGACATGTCCTAATACCATCTTAGGACAAATCTTAGTCCTAATTCGTGTTCTCGATCATGTCCTATAACTTGGGACATGTCGCAAAATTTGTCTTAACTTTAGGACATCTACGGAGGTGTCTTAAGATGGTCCTAGCCCCGAAATTATAATATAATTTGATATTTTGTACCAAAAACGAGATTTAGTTTGTAGAATATGATTGGTATACACATTTATGCTGTTTTTAAATCTAATTAAGTGAACTATCAATGATCTTTCTATTATAATTTAAACGGCGCACGAGATATCTTTTGTTCATCTTAAATCATTAATTCATTGAAAGTATTTTTATTAAGTGTTTGCTATATTTTAATATTGGAGATGTTGTTGTACACAATATTTCTATTTTCCTAATTATTGCGTTGACACTTAGGACATAGTTAAGACATCCTAAGTTAGGATAGTCTTAAGATAGCTTCGAGATCACTCTTAGGACATGTCCTAAGATGGTCCTAAGACCATCCTAAAAATCGTCCTTAGACATGTCTTAGGACAAATCTTAGGATACTTTCGAGAACACGGCCCCTGAATGGTACAAATAAATAAACAATAATATAATACTAATATAATTTGTTCCTATATTTATCAGGGAATTATATAAACATGCTTTAAAAATAATTTCCTGTATTTATTGATCAATCTAATTAACTAACAAAATAGTGTTTACATTTAAACTGCATATTTCTGTTGAATCGGACAAGGGCGCGTTACGGCGTTTACATAGGGATATATCATACACAAACATATTTATTGTTCACTAATGTTCCTCCTTTACAATAATCAGAACTTTTAAAGCACCGTAACTTTGACTATGTGCATACGCAATCCTTAGCTGCGAACCGTAGCCCTTTATGGTCTTTTTTTTTTCTTCTTTTTTTTTTGGCGGACCATAGGGCTACGGATTTCCCCTATGCAAAAACTTGCGGAATTTGCGACCTCGATTGAGTCGCACCTTTCCAGGGGTTTCTGGCGATCGGACGCCAAGTGTGCGTAGCCAAATGTGTATGTTTCGTTTCCTCAAATATTTTTCTATCACTCTACATTATTATTTATGCAAAATTATTAAAATCCTTCTATTTATTACAACAAATATCTGATTAAAGCTTAATCCCGCCTAATCTGGACGCCATCTTGACACCATCGTATAATACGCAAATCGGATGCCGGAGAAGTCTTGTTCTGTTACGGCTTTTACATAACTTGTACTTTCGTTTGCCGATGAGACTTTCTTTATTCATTTTTCGGACTTTATTCCCGAAAAAAGCGGATATAATACACACTTCTTGCATTTCTACAACCAATAAATACAGGTTCCATTCACGAAAGTACAAGTTATGTAAATGCCGTAACAGAACAAGACTTCTCCGGCATCCGATTTGTGTATTATACTATGGTGTCAAAGGTCGCAAATTCCGCAAGTTTTTGAATAGGGAAAATCCGTAGCCTTATGGTCCGCCAAAAAAAAAAGAATCATAAAGGGCTACGGTTCCGCAGCTAACGCAATCCTGTGCTATAAAACAAGACATAAATAGCTTAATAGAGACCGATAGACTAATATACTTAATTCTCTTTTTAGTAAATAGTCTCAGCATAGGTCATAATAGGTCATACAAGGTTAATGTATTTCTCACATGATAATAAAAAAAAAGTAATAGTGAAGTGACAACAGTATTCTGCACGTGTATCACACTTTGCGAATATTTTAATACATTTAATGTCACATTTCTTAATAAACATGCATTAAGTTAAAATACGACCTGAAAATAAAATACCTTGTCCTCAATTACGCAACAATTGATGGAATATTGTGTATTAAATACACTAAATGTATTAAGGGTCAGACTAGTGTAATATAAATAATAATAATAATAAACAAATAAATACATATAGATACACGATAATATAATACTATAGATCAACATATTCAATGAGCTAGTGACGACTACAGTATTACGTAATCTCACTACTCAGCGGGTGGCTTATATGACCGTGGGATTTAACTGGTAAAATGCAAAAATAACAGGAGAATGCTAATTTAAAAGAAGAATGATAATTTAACAAGAGAATGAGAATTTAAATCGACAATGCAAAAATAACATGACAAAGACGAATTTAAAAGGAAAAACGCAAATATAAAAAGATTTAGCTAATATAAAAAAATGTGCAAATTTAACAGGACAAATTCAAATTTAGCAGGATAATCCAAATTTAACAGGAGAATGACAATTTAACAGGAAAATTAAAATTTAAATCGATAATGTAAATATAAAAGGAAAAACGCAAATATAAAAAAATGTGCAAATTTAATAGAACAAATGCAAATTTAGCAGGACAATCCAAATTTAACAGGAGAATGAAAATTTAACAGGAAAATGAAAATCTAAATCGACAATGTAAATATAAAAGGAAAAATCCAAATATAACAAGACAATGACAAATATAAATAGGAATTGTCTAATTTAACTGGTAAACGCCAATATAACTGGTAATGTTTAATTATTAGCATTTTACCAGTTATATTTGCCAAAAACGAGCATATTTGCAATTACGATTTCCCAGTGGGAGTAACCGAAGAAAATCACCGACCTGTCGCAAGTCATTGACAAACTTTTCACATAACATTGAATCAAGTAAACCCCGCTTGAGTGGGATTCCGACTCACAACTTTAGTGGTGATAGGCTCTGATTGCATAAGGTAGTTGTAATTGTAACTACCAAGTGAAACAAACAAAAACAAGACAAAAATTACAACCACCTCCCTCCGAAAAAATTTAAAAAAAACGGAAAAAAAACAAAAACCAGCAAACTAAACAAAACAAAACAATAACAAAATAAACAAAACAGAACAAAAACAAAACAAAACTTATCCTTAGCGACACGTGAACAGCAGTTTATCTATCTTTTGATTCTTATTAGGAAAGGTGTCTTAGCTATTAAAATGAATTATATATCAATCAATCAATCAATCAATCAATCAATCAATCAATCAATCAATCAATCAATCAATCAATCAATCAATCAATCAATTAATCAATCAATCAATCAATCAATCAATCAATCAATCAATCGTCTTTCGTCTTTCGTTTGCCTTGATACGTCAGTATGCATAAATATGATGCTTAAGAAATAAATCATGGAAGCCAGAAGCGAGGGATAAAATTTACTAATATCCGCCAATCCATGTTAAAACTCAAAACACATTCTGGCTTCCATGATTTATTTCGATTCTGATATGTCTAAGAATACAAATATGGTAGTATACTTTGATTGGAAGACGGGAACTTATATTTACGCTTTCGGAAAACGTCGCACACAATTGATGTAACTCGAATAATACTGCGACCTCTATCGGCATTATTCGGGTTCCAATGTATGCTGCCAATGGAAAAGGCAGTCCCATTCACCGGTGCATGTGCTAATGAGATAATACCGAATGGATAACTCGCTCGTATGTTAACAAGGCGAATGAAGGATGTCATGTTAGAATTTGTAATCACTTAGCCAAGAGAAGAGGTTTGGGCCTAAACAATTAGTTTAACCCGACAACTCTATATTGACGTGATTGTATTAAACTATGATAGTGTGTGGTCATATATATATATGTGTGCTAGGGTATCCATTTTACCTCTGTTTCCACGATTTTCCTGTTAGATTTATGAACTGTTCTGTCGGTTTGGTATGTTTTGTCTTTCATTTTATTTCAGTTAAAAATATACAATTATTTCAAAGCAATATTCAAAATGCCGAGTTCGTCTTTACCTCCAGTTGTTTGTAGGACGGTTTATGTCTTATTACATTATTTGTTTGCGCATAGTGGTCAGGGGCGTAGCTGGAGTTAAAATGAAGAGTAGGCACAAATGCCACTTAAGGTCCCCAATGGGTCCAGGGCAAAGCCGTGGCAGGGGGTCCAGGGGGGGGGGGGCAGGGGCTTAAGCCCAGTGATTTCAGTGATTTAGGGTGTTTTAAAAGTGACTTAAAAATTGTATTATTATTGAAAATCAGAGGTTGCTGTCCATCAAATCGATATTCTCTCTCCAAGCTCATTATTGATGTCATATTCATTAATTTGCATCTCATTAAACACAAATTGCGGTTGGCCAATAAACAATGCAATTAAAACTGGATAATTTGACCAATTTTTAAACCTTTATAACTTTTTTTTATTGATGACAAGATTTTGGTTCTGTAAAATGATTTATAAAATTTAATACTTTCATACTTATCATGCAATTTTATATTATTTTATTTTGGAAAACTAATTTGCTATAAATATTTGAAATACGTATATAAAATTTGAAAATTAGATATGTTTCATCTCTATAATTTGTTGAATATTTCTAAACAAATTATACCATCATTTAGCATACGTTTCATATTTTCTGGAACCAAAAGATTTTTTAATCTATCTTTAATAACATAACAGTTATGACGAGTTAAAATTGAAAACTCTATTACATGTATACAATAGAGTTTTAACCAAACAATTTACCTGGGCCGGAAACCAGTGACATCACGACAAAAGAGCCTATTGCGAAAAATATCAAACTTCAAAAGTATAAATATTGACAGATAGTTGCTTAACACAATTTAGAAGAAAACAAAGAATGACATTGTGAGCGGCTATGATAATGGCAGTTATCGCCTATCATTCCGGAGCACTTTGATATACCCAAGGGCTTACGCAATGGTGGTTCTATTTGTCGTATTCTGTTAACTAAAATGCTTTTCGGTCATCTCACCTCTTACAAAATTTATATCAATGACAAATAAAAGAGTGATTAACAAGACAAATAAAATGACGACCTCTGAACTTAGTGGGCTGCAGATACGCAAATGGTGAGAAGAAAAAAATAAGACATGGGTAATAGATATGTATTATCAAATTGCTCATAACCTTGTCTTTAGGGTTCAAAGTGATTGAACTTAGTCAAAGTCCAAACGACGGGATTTTCTGCTGATGAAGTCATTTATAGCTGTATCTACATCAACATTCAGATGTCGATGTACATGGAAGAGAGATAAATTTGAAAGTCTTTCATCTCCCATAGTAGATCTAAAATATGATTTCTCGTGTCGCATCGCACTGAAAGACCTTTGACTGGTTGCAGATGATACATACATTGTCAACAAAATCCAAATAATTCGATATATTAATGGGTAAAGGTCAGGATCTGTGACATTAAGGATGTCGAGAAGTCTACCTGGCTTTTCATCTTCGAGACTCCAACGGGTTTTCCATCGAGCAATCTCATCATCGAACTCGTTCTTATCGACCAAATCGGAACGATAAGCAGCATAGATCCTGTCGGCTATATCAGGGGTTAAGTTCGCCAACTTTGATGGAATATAAAATGATGTCAAAAATCGCTCTTCGTTGCTTTACAATCGATTTGTTATCTCCGCTACCAAGTGGTCGAGAAATACAAAGTACAACGAAATTCTCCAATATGCTGACGAATTATCACAGCACTGTTCACTATTATTATTTGTCATTGTAATTACATTTCATTGATTGGAGGAATTTGTGACACGTGATAAAATATATAAACACGTTTAGCATGCTACAATAAAATTGTAAACCTCACAATGTTTCCTAAAATAGTTTGGTATTCAAATATCCCCGCCAACATTCGTGCTATGCACGATTTGTCAACGTATTTTCCAAAATTTCAACAAATTTCAAAAATTTCAAAAAATTCAAAATTTCTATAAGATTTCAAAACTTTCAAAAATTTGATAAGATTTCAAAACTTTCAAAAATTTGATAAGATTTCAAAATTTTCAAAAAAATTTCAAAATGTTAAAATTTTCAAAAAGTGTCCAAAATTTCAAAGTTTTCATTAAAATTTCAAAGATTTCATAAAATTTCAAAATTTTACTACTGAAAAATGATAAAACAATTATAGCCTACCATTTCGGTCAATACATGGATTTATAGACCTAAAAATATATATCGACCTCGGACTTCGTCCTCGGTCCATATATATTTATAGATCTATAAATCCATGTATTGACCTCAGTGGAAGGCTATATTTATATATTATAACTAATTTGATTTTTGGTTGGTATATAAAATATACTGGATGTTCTATTTAATAATAAACATGTACTTGTTAATGTTATACAATTAATGACTTTTAATGAGGTGGATACAAGGATTTATTAACCCAAGAATAATATATTTACCGAGGCCCCTTAGGGCCAAGGTAAATATATTATTCTTGGGTTAATAAATCCTGTTATTCTATAATATATTTATACTAATAGTCAAATTACATAGGCAGCCAAATGAATAAAAAAGGCTATTGACTCCGATAACGCGGGAAATGCCTCGTGCGGCATATTTTTAGAAAGGAGAAAACCCGATATTAATATCGTGCAATCAAGTCAATTGTGTTATCATTTTGAAATATTTTTTTTTAATTTTGAAATCTTATGAAAATTTAGAATTTTTTTGAAATTTTTGAAATTTTTTTATTTTTAAAATTTTTAAAATTTTTAAATTTTTAAATTTAAATTTAAAATTTTGAACTTTTAAAAAAGATTAATTTTAGAATTTTGAAATTTTTTTAAAATTTTAAACTTTTGAAAAAGATTAATTTTAGAATTTTGAAATGTTTTGAAAATTTTGAAATACCTATGAAATTTTTGAAATTTTTTTCAAATTTTTGAACATTTTGAAATTTAATGAAATTTTATGAAATTTTAGAAATTTGATTTAAAATTTTGGGAAATTTGTTGAAATTTTGGAAAACACATTGATAAGTCGTGCATAGCACGGATGTTTCCAAAAACCGAGAAGAGTAGTTTTAGACAATATACGTTCCTTGACGGCAAATATAACGTTTATTTGTACGAGCTTTAGAAAGAGGTAGAAATGCGAGGTTTACCGAAAATTTCTCGCCTGTTTTGTAGCGAGTACAAATAAACTTTATATTTGCCGACAAGGAATGTATGTTGTTTTTATGCTGCAATTCAAATATTTAAGAAATTATCTACATAAAGCAGAAAAAAACGTGTTTTCAAGCGATGAAATCTGCAGAGGAAATTATGGCGCCAATCAAGCTTGCATTATAACGTCACAAGCAAAATTACATTATTACGCAACAACAGTGATTTCAGGGACTCAGACTGTTTTGCTTTTATAGCTTGTAAGTTGAAGTCAAAGGTACCAGGAAACTTTATACGGTCATTGACCGTATAAAGCAAAAGTTTATACGTCACCCTTTATCAATCCTGTGAAGTTACCAATTGCAGTATAATAAGTTATAATCGGATAATAGAATAAAACAATCACTGTCTTCTGTTTCAGTAAATGTTAGTGTTATTGACTTTCGATATTCACCTCGCCCTTCAAGCTCAGTGAATATCTGTTTTCACAAAAGTCAATAACACTGCACATTTACCTCAACAAAAGACAGTAATTGTATTGTATCCACCGAATTGAAAGTCATTAATTGTTTTATTATATGACACATTTTATATGTTTCTTTCACCCTTAAAATAAGCTTTAATCACGACATTTTCTTTTGTTTACCTTGTTGGAATGTTATATTCACCTGGGGTGACGTCACACCAGGTGATTATAACATTCCAACAAGGTAGACAAAACCACGAGGTGATTATAATGTTTTATAAAGATCGTTACTAGGGACGTCAGCCAATCAGAAAAAGACATTATCTGAAGTCATATAATAAAAATTGTTAATATAGTTTAGGAATCTAACATGACTTTATAATCCATCTTTAAAAAAAATGCCAAAATTATGTATAGGCACGTGCCTAGTCGAGCCTTAGGCAGCTACGCCACTGGTGGTGTTCAACACATATTGTGTTGTGATTTTTTTTTCTTCGTCTATGCTGCCAGTTTCTCTGGATTGCCCAATTTGATTGCCACTTCGGACTTCTCTAACTTTTATTTGCCAGTTGCTCTGGATTGTCCATTTTGATTACCACTTCGGACTTCTCTAACGTTTATTTGCCACTTTCTCTCGATTCTCTATTTTGATTGTCCCTTCGGTATTCTCTAACGTTTATTGATTCATTAATATTTTAGAAAATCTGAACAGATATGATGAAAGGCTTTAGTCTGGTTCGCAACATCATCGCCAAAGCCATCTTCGGGATTCTTACAATACTGTTACTGCATACTATTATCAAGTACATATCACAGACTTCTGATGATTTCTCCATTGTGAAAATACGAGAACAACCCACAGTGAAATTAGGTACAAATAAAGAAAGGAACAAGGACAAAGACAGTATGGATGAACAAAAAAAAAATGCAATAAAAGGGATAATTACCGATGACAATTTCAAACGATATCAGCATTTACGTGTGATAGACGAGAATACAGCAGCCATTAATCAACACATGTCGACTTTTGATCAGGAAGAACCTGCAGTTGCACAGTGTAGTTCTTTCAAGGAAGCGAAACATGCCCCATTTCTGTGGGAAATTGCTCAACAAACATGGTTCGAGGTTCGTAATACAACTGTCATTAAAACTGACAATATGACCTTCGGGACAGTACATTTCGATAAAGAAAATGTTTTTGGTCTTCAGAAAGGTGGAAATGCACGGCAGGAGCTTGGAAAAATATTACAAAACAACGACACGGGGCTCCTGAGGGCATGGCTGGAACTAGCAGATCATTCCAAGCCTTTAGGTCGAAATGCAATATTTCAAGATGTCATCGTATCATCCGACGGATGGATAGCCAATCAGAATATTTGCCTTTCTGTGAGAAATGGAGGTTGCTCTAATTCCAGCCCAGCATCGTGGACAATACGGAACATTCCCATGAATCATTATAATAACGTCATTTCCATCGCCACATATTGGGGTTATAGTACTTGGCATTTTGTAATGGAAGCATTTGTAGGACTGGCACACATTACCAAATTAGATCTTCAGTCACATTTCATACACGTCAATGCTAAAAATAGTTGGACATTAGACTGGCTGTCTCTTATAGGAATAACAAAAAGTAGAATAATATCTGGAACAATTTCCGCGCGGAGGATGCTTGTTCCGGAAATAGGACGGTGTGGAACACCCTCACTTGCTCATCTTCAATGGCTTAAAACTCAAATTCCTGTTAAAATTCCTATTCATCCAAACGACATAGTCTTAATAAAACGGACAAAGTACCGTGTGATGCAAAATTTTCATCTCGTGCAAGAATTGGTAGAGACATTTGCAAGGAAACATGGATTCCATTTTGTTTTACACGATGACGCATCGCTACCTTCACTAAAAAGTCAGTTACAACGCTTTGCAAATGCTTCAGTAGTTATTGGACCTCATGGTGCGGGATTTTTGCAATTAATAGCGACAAGTAAAAAAACATGTGTCGTCGAGTTTCTGCCTCCAACTCCCCAACAAGTTATTATATATGCACGTTTAAGTTATTTGCAAGGCCAAACATATTTTTCAATACCACTTTATGACAATAAATTTGTTAACGTTACGAAAGTAAATCAAGCGCTTGAACTTTGCCTTAAAACAAGAAAATGACAACCATTCATAACCGTCATTCTATCTAAGAGGGGGCGGACAGCAAAAAGGGATGTGGGAGAAAAGGGGGCGGGAGGTGAGAGAAAGAGGGGAGCAATTTGTATAATGGGAGAAACCCCCCCCCAAATGTGAATAAATAACCTAAGAGATTTAATTTTCCTTATCACGAGGAAGGGATAAGGGACAAATGATGAAAATGATCATTTAAGAAACAAGAATTTAGGAAAGTCGATCATAGATAATAAAAATTCAGAAAAACGGATTTTTGTCCGGATTTGTTTTTCATTCTATGTTTTCAAGCAAAAGTCCGGAAGAAAGGAGGTGGGAGTTGGGAGAATTGGGGCGGAAGGCGGGAGAGAAGGGATTGGGAGGTGGGAGAGAGTACCCCCTGTCCATCCCCTCATCTAATGCACAAATGGAAATCTTATATGAATCCTGAAGAAAAGTTGTTCCGAAGCAGAATTCAAATTTGATTATAAATACAGTCAAACCTGTATTAAGCGGTCATTTTTGGGTCAAAGAAAAAGTGGCCTTATAAAACAGGTGACCTCTTAAAAGATGTTGAATTCATATGCAATTATCTATTACATGACAACAAAAAGGTGACCTCTTAATACAGGTGACTGCTTAGTAGAGGTTCTCGAATGGGCAAGTTGGACTGTACATATACATTTTAATTAAAATACTGATGTCTAATAACAGTTGGAAACATGCGTTTTCTGGAATAACATTCCACACGGCACGTTCTTTAGGAGCGAGAAAACCAAAAGACCTGTAGTGGATCACATGTACTTGAAAACAGGACCCTATCTGGTACCCCTCAATTCCCCTCCTACCTCATTACCATAAAAAAACTGTGTTTTGTTTTACAATATATATATACCCATGTACAGTATGTCTTTATATAGTGATCTGGACGTGGATAGTAAGCATATGTTTTATATAAAGACATACTGTATATGGATATATATATTGTGAAAAAAACAACATTTTTTATGGTAATGAGGTAGGAGCGGTACCAGACAGAGTATACTGTTCTGATGTATCTGTGTAGTGGATATCCAAAATCGACTACTTAAGATTGACAAAGATATATTCGTATAACATACATTATTAGGGAAATTAGAAAAATAATAAAAATACGTTGCACATATTTGATAAGTGAAATGTGTGTTTAGCGAACACCTATCGACTATTTAATGTGTTCGGTTTAAACAATTGGTCGGCTTAATCAAGTTGTCATTAACGTGAAGTTGACCGGAAGTTAGCATGACCTATATACAATGACCGGAACTACTAAGTGATAAGGAAGAGATATGTATCTGTTCCCCAATTAACTGAAGTTATTTGTACAACAATAATATATTTATTTCAGAAAAATAAATAAATAAATGAATAAATAAATACGATAATTTTTTTGTTTTTATTTTTGCTTTCATCAAAATGTCGTTATCCATTGTTGACTGACTCATCGCTCATTTTACATAATCACCACCATACAACAATGACAAAACTCATAAATAACGCTCTTCGCCGGGCTATATGTGAGGGTTGGCATTTTACTCGCATTTAGAACACTCTTGCACGACCGCATCAATTCAGGTAGGTTTTGGCCCATACAAATAGATTAACCCCGCCACTTTTCATTGCAGTTCCTGTATCAGCCAGAAATGTGAGTGGTCATGTATTTGTATGTTAGAGGTATCGATTTTGTATGTTTTACCTGTAGCAGCCAGGAAAGTCAGTGGTCATGTATTTGTATGTTAGAGGTATCGATGTTGTCTGTTGTACATGAAGTAGCCAGGAAAGTGAGTGGTCATGTATTTGTATGTTAGAGGTATCGATGTTGTCTGTTGTACCTGTATCAGCCAGGAAGTGAGTGGTCGTGTATTTGTATGTTAGAGGTATCGATGTTGTCTGTTGTACCTGTAGCAACCAGGAAGTGAGTGGTCGTGTATTTGTATGTTAGAGGTATCAATGTTGTCTGTTGTAGCTGTAGCAGCCAGGAAAGTGAGTGGTCGTGTATTTGTATGTTAGAGGTATTGATTTTTTCTGTTGTACCCGTAACAGCCAGGAAAGTGAGTGGTGATGTATTTGTATGTTAGAGGTATCCATGTTCTCTGTTTTACCTGTAGCAGCTAGGAAGTGAGAGCTCATGTATTTGTATGTTAGAGGTATCGATGTTGTCTGTTGTACCTGTAGCAGCCAGGAAGTGAGTGGTCATGTATTTGTATGTTAGAGGTATCGATGTTGTCTGTTGTACCTGTAGCAACCAGGAATGTGAGTGGTCGTGTATTTGTATGCTAGAGGTATCAATGTTGTCTGTTGTACCTGTAGCAGCCAGGAAAGTGAGTGGTCGTGTATTTGTATGTTAGAGGTATTGATTTTTAGCTCAACTGACCCAAAGGGTCATGTGAGCTTTTGTCATCACTTTGCGTCCGTCGTCGTCGCCGTCGTCGTCGTCGTCGTCGTCGTCGTCGTCCGCGTCTGTAAACTTTTCATACTTTCTTCTTCTTCTTTGAAACCGCTGAACTGATTTGGACCAAATTTGGAAGAAATATTCATTAGGAGGTCCTCTACTAAATTTTTTATTTTGGTGCAGATCGGAAATCAAACATGGCTGCCAGGGC
>MJUT01065222.1:64662-77455 GCA_002080005.1 Gigantidas platifrons | reverse complement strand
GTGAGCTATTGCTATCACTGGGCGTCCGGCGTCCGTCTGTCGTTAGCTTTTTGCATTTTAATCAACTCCTCTAAAACCACTGGGCCAATTTGAACCAAACTTTGGTGGAATGATCCTTGGGTGGTCCCCTTTCAGAATTGTGTCAGACAATCCCCCCTGCATACCAAGATGGCTGCCGTTACTAAAAATAGAAAATTCAGCAAAAAATCACTTAAAAATTATCTTCTCTGAAACTGCTGGGCCAATTGGGCCCAAACTATGGTGGAATGGTCTTCAGATGGTCCTCTTTCAGAATTGTGTCCAATGACCCCGGCCGCCAACCAAGATGGCCACCGCTACTAAAAATAGAAAATTCGGCAAAAAATCACTTAAAAATTATCTCCTCTGAAACTACGGGGCCAATTGGGGCCAAACTATGGTGGAATGGTCTTTAGGTGGTCATCTTTCAAAATTGTGTCCGACGACCCTGGCCACCAACCAATATGGCCACCGCTACTAAAAACAGAAAATTCGGCAAAAAATCACTTAAAAATTATCTCCTCTGAAACGGCTGGGTCAAATGGGCCCAAACTATCGTGAAATGGTCTTTAGATGGTCTACCTTCAGAATTATATCCGACAACCCCACCCGCCAAAGAAGATGGCGGCCATTGCTAAAAATAGAAGATTCGCCAAAATTCACTTAAAAATTATCTCCTCTGAAACTGCGGGGCCAACTTTGAGCCAGGTGAGCGATTACAGGCTCCTAGGAGCCTCTAGTGTTATGTTTGGTGTGTTCACCGCAGCGCTTGAGGGAGTTAAGTCTCCCCAGGTTTCTTTTTCTTGATTTTTAGAAATACCATATACCTGTAATTAAATGATAATTAGCTATAATTAGAGTACATTGTATTATGAAATACCAAGGAAGGACACAAGATCAGTTGTGTTAGTTATATATGGTATCCAGTCATCCATCCAAGATGGCTGATGTTCCTTAACAAATACTTCTATGATAAAACAATGCAAACTATTTTTGTAAAGGTCTCTAATAGAAATTTGTTTGGAAAATTTTCTCAGAAATAATCAAACTGATTGACATGAAGCTGAATATCTGATGGTTGGTTCTTTGCAAAGTGTATCAATCTGAAATCTAAGATGGCTACCATTTATTTACATAATTAACATACGATTCCAAGAGAAAATAATTTGTACAGTATAACATTATTTGTTGATTTTCTAAGATGGGTTCCACTGCTAGACAGTTTAATATTAGATCTATCACTACTTAAGTTGTGAATTTGATTCCCACTCATGGCGAGGTGTACTCAAGTCGATACAACTTTATTTCATAAAGTTTGTCAGTGACCTCTGGCAGGTCTGTGGTTTTCATCAAGGTATTCTGGTTTCCTCCACCAATAAAACTCACCGCCACAATATAACTGAAATGTGTAACACATTGTTTCTGTATATAATTATCATTATGACGGCTATTATTTTTAGGAATTCAGTCAAACAGAACAGTTGTCGAGTATGGTTACCAGTGTTGTGTGGAACAGGGACCCAGTACTATCAGGACAAGTTTTATTTGTTTACAATAGTTGAAAGAAGATATATTTGTTTATACACTTTATAGATTGTAAATTTAATATAATTTATTCATATTATTATATATGTAGTACCTTTTATTATGCTGTGTTATGCAAGGAATAATCGTGAGGTCATAGTTCAATGCAATTTACTTGTTCTCACCATAATATAGCTGCAAATTGGCTGAATTGATGAAGCAACAATCACTCACTCATGCAATAATCTGATAAAACCATCAATACATGTCCTGAATTATGACCTTGATAGCCAGGTGAGTGACACATGTCACTGGGAGCCTCTGGTTAGTTTATATTTTTATTGATTAGCCTACATCTTATTACATTAGTAAACTGTCATTGGCTAATACTAGTATCATGTGATAATATACCTCTCTTTCATACATGGTAAAACTAAATCATGTGATTCATTCACTCCACAGAGCAAATAATCCATCTTAAAAATCAAGTTTTATTATTTTTCAAAGTTTATTATTTTCAAAATAAAATTATTATAAGGCCACTCCAAATTGATTACTTGTTCTTCGGATTTTTTCATTAAAAAAATGGAGTGGGCGAGCGAAATTTTTTAAATTTTTTTTTTTTCTGAAAATTGAATTTTTGGAGTTGCTAAAATCTTGAAAAAGTGAGCGACACTTTTTTATATTTTTTTAATCATTTTTGTGTTTTTAAATGGGAATTCAAGATAATTTTATAAGCAGGCGACTTTTTTTTATTTTAAATTGTTTAAAAATCATGAAACATGAAGAGGGAATGTTGAAGGTGAGGAAACATTTTTTGTCAAAATTTTCAATCTGAATTTTAAGGTGCGAGCGGGTCCAAAGAACAAGTATTTAATTTGGAGTGGCCTAAGAATTGCATTTTTAAGTATATAAGAAAATATTTATTACTTGCAATTGAAGCATGAAAATAAAGATCGCCATCGAAGATGGGTTACATGACATGTTTTCATATAAATTGTTACTGAAAGAGTACAGTCAAACCTGCCTTTGTGGTCACCTCTATTAAGCAGTCACCTGTATTAAAAGGTCACATTTTTCTAGTCTTGTCATAGAAAATCTCATATGAATTGAACATCTATTTAAGAGGTCACCTATCTTATAAGACCACTTTTACTTTATCCCAAAGGTGACCTCTTAATACATGTTTGACTGTACAAAGGTGACCTCTTAATACAGGTTTGACTGTACAAAGGTGACCTCTTAATACAGGTTCGACTACAAAGGTGACCTCTTAATACAGATTAGACTGTACAAAGGTGACCTCTTAATACAGGTTAGACTGTACAAAGGTGACCTCTTAATACAGGTTTGACTTATATGACAAGTGTTCATATTGCAGTGTGAAAATTAGATTTTTGAAGGCACTCGCCAAGTGACTTTTAAGAACTACTCGCCCAGATCAGAATCCACTTGCCCAATTTTTTTGGGGGGGGGCCTGGGTGGCTCAATGAGTTAGGTCGCTGGATCTAACAACTCATACAAGCCTATCACCAATATGGCGTGGGTTCTCTCTGGGTACTCCGGCTTCCTCCACCACTAAAATTGGTCGCCATGATATAGCTGAAATATTGTTGAAAGTGGCGTTAAAACACCAAAAATCAAATCAATCCAAATATTTTTAGATGTTTTACAACAAAACCTAGATTTTGAACTTTCACCATTTTGATTTACAGCAGTACATACAATGATCTACAAAACACTACACATAATGCAAACAGCACCAGCGTATGAAGTTTGCATTTCACAACACAAGCGTTATTCTAGGGCTTGTGAAAAGGGCTCAGCTGACCGTCAGGCAAAAACTACTCAATTTGAGGACATATTTATGTTGGTATCCATGTACATATCATTATTTTCTTTAAATGTTAATGACTAATTAATATAAAATCTGTTAGGAGTATCAGTTATGGTATTGTTTAGCATTGCACATATTTAATCTTCGTGGGACAGATGATGCCATATGTATAATACTAGTTACATAAAAGAGAGCCAATGGTCTCAACCATTATCTAAATATTAGATAGTATACAAAGTCATCGTAAGACATAATAGTGAGAACGATAGTCAACTTTAAACCAATATATAATTGTCAATACAATCTTTGGTTATATGTAAACGACAGTATACTTTTCAACAAGGTGTTGATGTAAGCTATAATATTGTCCTGTGAACATGTGTCCGATTGTATCTTTTTCAAATGAAAAATCCCCGACAGACCAAAAGAAGTGACCTCTACGTTGCGCTTTATTCCGTCCTCGGACTTTATCATAGAAAACAATTGTAACAGAGGACAGTATTTCACTGCGGACACTATTTAATCATACATTGATACCTTCGAAACAACATTTTGAAAGATGTGACGATGCTAAAACACAAATGCCTTGCAACAAAAATTAAAAAGGCAAGTTGAGCAGGTTGTACAGCAGAATGCTTCTATTTAAACACAAAGAATACCATGGCAACTTAACAACAACTGAAAGATGAAAAAAACACACACAAAAAAACAAACAAAAAACAAAAAACAAAAAGAAACAAACAAAAATCAAATAAACATTGAGGATTTTGTGTTACAAATATAAGGATTAATTATGGAGTAAACATGATCTATTTTCCTCTGTTACAAATATAAGGATTAATTATGGAGTAAACATGATCTATTTTCCTCTGTTACAACTTTCTGTATTTTGATGTGATATATACGATATTTAGTTATAACCGGCTTATCCCGCCACATATATTTGTGCTTGTCCCAAACCTGTACTATCACCAGTGTATACGATATTTAGTTATAACCGGCTTATCCCGCCACATATATTTGTGCTTGTCCCAAACCTGGACTATCACCAGTGTATATCAACCCTTGTGTTTTGGTGCTATTTTGATTTGAGGTCAGACGTGGTTGTACTTTTTGTTGATATTTGTGGAATCACTGACCATCACTGTTGAAACTTTGTTTTCATGTAACATCCAGGAATACATTTTTAACACTGATATTCAGTTTTGGGTTCGTGTTGTGCATTTTGTCCATTATGTCTCTTTACGTTCTACGTTCCATATTGTGATGTTCGTTACGATTTCAGCATAAAACGATGTTCTGTTGGTGTTTACGTCCGGTTGTTTGTAGGAGGGCTCATGTCTTATTGTGCTGTTTGTAGGAGGGTTCATGTCTTATTGTGCTGTTTGTGTGTGCGCATAGTGGTGTTCAACATTCTGTCATATCATGTCTGTACGTTTTTAGTTCCATGTTGTGATGTCAGCTACGATTTCAGCATCAAAGCGATGGCGTACATACTTATCCTTTACGAGAACCTGTGTTTAACCCCCGATTTTTGGAAGGGTCTGTGTTGCTCATATTTCTAATTTTCTGTGATATGTTTTTTGCTTTGATTGTCTTCGTCCTGTTTCTTGTGTACCCAAATCTACCAGTGTCTCTGTGTTGTCCATTCCTGATTACCCCTCGTTTTTCTCTAACGTTTATTTCCCCACAAACACTGATAGAAGTCATTATGGTATTTATTGGCCCGCTACTTTTCTTATTATATGTTAATGATATTGCAGATAACCTTTTAAGTCTTACTAGACTGTTTGCAGATGATACTTCTCTTTCATATTCTAGTCCATATACTATAGAAGATGTAATAAATAGTGATTTGGAATCTATATCTATATGGTCTAAACAATGGTTAGTAAATTTCAATCCTCAAAAAACTAAAACAATGGTATTTTCCAACATTAATCTTCCCAACGATGTAGAAATAACATTCCAAAACAAATTAGTAGAATTTGTTAACTGTCACAAACATTTGGGTATTACTTTTGACAGCAATGGAAAATTTCATACCCATATAGTTAATATTATTAAATCAGCAAGTCAGAGGGTGTGTGTACTAAGAAAACTTAAATATGTGTTAAATATACATTATCGTGCTCGTATTTATTTGATCTTCATAAGGCCTATCTTGGAATACGCATGTGAACTTTGGGATGGTTGTAGTCAACAAGACTCTGATAATTTAGAAAAGCTTCAATTAGAGGCAGGACGAATAGTAACCGGACTGCCTCTATTTGCAAGTCGTCATTCTATCTATTCTGAAACGGGTTGGGAATTACTGTCTGATATGAGAAGGGTAAGAAGGCTCAGCTTATTTTATTCTATTCACAACAAATCTGCCCCAGACTATCTTTGTGATTTGATGCCCCTTCCGGTTGGTAGTGTTTCACAGCATAATTTACGAAATAGTAATAATTATGTTATACCTAATTGTCGATTAGAAATTACCAAAGAGTCCTTCTTCCCCTCTACCACCCGGGACTGGGACAATCTAAGTCCGGAAATTAGAAATTCTGGTAATATTAGCATATTTAAAAGAAAAATTAAAATATTGCTTGAAAAAAAAGTGCCGTTTTATTTCGGTTGGGGTGATAGAAAACTAAATATTATTCATAGCAGACTGAAAAATATGTGCAGTTCGCTAAAAGCAGATTTGCACCTTATCAATTTAAAGCCTAGGCCTGCATGGATCTGTTTTGAAGACTGTATACACTTTTTCCTTGAATGTCCTATTTACAATGAAAATAGGGCAATCTTGTTTAATAAGTTAAAGAATTACGTAGTTACAATTGAATTGATATTAGCTGGTGATGAAAATTTGACTCCTAACCAAAACATTGAAATCCTCTCTGCTGTTTATTCTTTTATTAGAAGCACCCAGCGCTTTAACTAATATACTAGCTTACTCACTCCAGTCAATGTTATTTTTGTTTGTTTGAAACCTTTCTTCTTCTTCCTATCCTTCTTTCGATCGCTATGTTTTGAAAATTTTATTTCACCTTATTTTTTCTTCATATTTACTTTATTATTAAGTATAAATATATCATGTAAAATTTATTTGTATAATTATCGACATTATGTACAATTACTTTTTGTTTATATCTTTGTAAAAGGGAAAGGACTTCACTAATGTTGTCATAACTTGTGTCCAATCCCATTTGCAACTTTTATGCAAATAAAATATATTTATTTAAACAAACAAACAAAAAACAAAAAAAACCATGCGTTTATACCTTAATTTTATTTATTACTTTATGTTATATCTTTTGATTCTCTTAATTTAACAATAAAAGTCAAACATAGACATAAACATGTCACAATTGTCAGTAATTGTATATAGCTAATAGGGTGCATTTTTTTTCTAACCAAAGTTTGGCAAACGTTGTGTGTCGTTTGTTAAACGCTGTGAGTCGTTTGTTAAACGCTGCAAAAGTAGAAACAAATACATCGTTTAATCAGAGTTTACTTACCCTGTTTGACCTGATAATATGTATACACATGTTGTTGGTAAATAAACTCATCTCTTCTTTTGTTAGATTTGTTTTGGCGGGAAAATTCCACGTGTCTATATCTGATTCAGCGTTGAGATTAGAAACAAATGCAACAAACGATAAACGACAAACTGTAGACGCACATTTAGCGATTGCATATATATAGTTTGTCAAAGTTTGTGCAAACTTTACAAACGTATGATAGAAAAAAATGCCCTCAACGCGTACGCGCGTAGTTGTTTGTATCGTTTGTGTTAGAAAAAAATGCACCCATAATTAAACAGCACAACTAAATATACATAACCATTACGACCATCAAATAACGATTGACATAGGCATATCTTCAAATATATTATAATTGTATCCATTATTTGTATAATTTCTAATACATCCGATATGAAATGCATTTTAATTTTATTAAACAACATAAATAAATATAATCTAAAACACATTGATCGAGCTTGTTTAGTTAATCTACTTCCGATGTTCAGTTAATCAAAACTTCCGCATTAGCAGTTAGCAATAGACATTTGGAAGTCAGCAAACATAACACCTTTGTATATCTCAGTAGACTTAGTTGTCTATTCTTTACCGTCAGACAACAGCGTCGTTATCTCGGCAGTAAAAGGTACATATATTTCTTGTTTCTTAGCAACGATAGAAACAATAACAGAAGATTTTTCTTGTAATGTCACAGATGCATTCGCCGAAGTCTCAACTTTCTCCTGAAATGTGTTTATCACTGAAAGTGGTTGTACTGGAAACCGACACTGAGGCTCCTACTTCAACTACAGGTATTTTCCCCTGAATCTGTAAGTTTAGTCCATTCTGAGTACCATTTGTAACACCCCATTTGTGTGATGTAGTTTTAGAATAAGACACAGTAATGCTTACATTTGATTCGTGGTTGCTGTCGTTTGTTGCAGGTTGAGTGGCCATTATTATAGGTTTATCGTCAATATTGACGTTTGCCTTTTCAAGATCATACCAGATATTAAACAGTTTGTATCCACTTGGGTTTGTTTTTGAAGCCACAAGAATGTCATAATTGTTATATTGATACTCTTTACCATCGGCAGCTAGGTTAATTGATTAGTTCCATAGATCTATTTTTCCTGGATAAACATCCCCACCGTGTTCATGACGTCCCACGTAAATATCATATTCAGGATCTATGCGTACGGAGTCATCATGAACGTGACCACAGAAACATTTTCCCCATTTTAAAACGACGTGAGCATCTGGTGGAATAGTTAATACTTCATACTCTGTATACACAACCTCCTTCCAGTGACTTTCTGTATGGCAGCCATTAAATTGGTAACCAGCTTTTCCCGTATGCCAGTAGCCATTATTAAACGCCCTAGTAAAGAAAAGAGGTCGACCATCTGCTTCTTCGCCTCCTTTAAAAGCACTCTTTGGAATGTCAGATCCTTTTGCTGAAACCCATTTCAACTGCTTATACGTTTCTGAAAGTACTCAAAATTCAGCAACATAATCTCAGTGTGGCGCATTAGCAATGCCCACACTTGCTTTTCTTATGGGGAGACATATTTAGATCGAAGACGTAATTAATACCGAGTATGATAAATAAACATTAGAGAAAACCGTACAGGCAATCAATGAATAAACCAGAGACACTGGCAACATTGGACAAATAAGACACAGGACATACAATAGGTAGTAAATAAACGTTAGAGAAACCCGTACAGGCAATCAATGGATAAACCAGAGAAACTGGCAACATTGGACAAACAAGACACAGGACATACAATAGGTAGTAAATAAACATTAGAGAAACCCGTACAGGCAATCAATGGATAAACCAGGGACACTGGCAACATTGGACAAACAAGACACAGGACATACAATAGGTAGTAAATAAACATTAGAGAAACCCGTACAGGCAATCAATGAATAAACCAGAGACACTGGCAACATTGGACAAACAAGACGCAGGACATACAATAGGTAGTAAATAAACGTTAGGGAAAACCGTACAGTCAATCAATGGATAAACCAGAGACACTGGCAACATTGGACAAACAAGACACAGGACATACAATAGGTAGTAAATAAACATTAGAGAAACCCGTACAGGCAATCAAAAATGGATAAACCAGAGACACTGGCAACATTGGACAAACAAGACACAGGGCATGCAATAGGTAGTAAATAAACATTAGAGAAAACCGTATAGGCAATCAATGGATAAACCAGAGAAACTGGCAACATTGGACAAACAAGACACAGGCCATACAATAGGTAGTAAATAAACATTAGAGAAACCCGTACAGGCAATCAATGGATAAACCAGGGACACTGGCAACATTGGACACGGACACAATAGGACGAAGACAAACAAAACACAATACAGAACACTAAAGCGATGGACTGTTGTTTCAGTGAACTATGCCTGACTATACAAATTCAACTAAGCAAGTTGGTCTAGTACAAAGCGGACCTCATCATGATCTCATTGAAAATTAACATGTTCAGTAAGAATGCGTTAAACAACAATCACTCACTCACTCAAACACTCTACAATGTCATGATATGTAGGATAACTTGCTTTTGAACAATGATGCGCTTCATTTCGATGTTGATTTAAGTTTACAGCTAAGTTTGCAAGTACATGTAAGTAGAACCTAACATTTAATTATAAAAAGTCAAAAGTAATGGTAATAGGCAAGATGCCTGATAAACTAAAACGATCGGATCTTGAAAATGTTCAAATAGAAGAAACAAATGTTTATAAGGATCTTGGGCTGTACTTTTCACGTTCCCTAAAAGTAACTCAAGTTATCATATAGAAACATTCATAATGTCCAGAAAAAACTAAATTATATGACACGAAGTTTAGGCGAACATGGTAAGTTTAACAGAATTAGGTTTGGAGACTCTACCTCTATTATACGCCCCTCTATTGCGCACGACAGCGCCGTATGGATCCTTTTCGCAATTTCAAGTGCTCAAAACATTTAAAGTTTGCAGTACCAAGTTTGAAAAAAAATTTTTACACGAAAATTAGCCGTCCAAAATCTTATCTTCTTTTACTTAAAATTGTATATACCATTTTTGGAAATTTGTCAGCATGATCGAACACTGTGTTCAATTTGAATAAGATACATTGTCGCTATAGAACTTGGAAATAAAAAATATTTATATTTATATTTTTTATCTTTTTTATTTATCTTTATTTATTATTCCAATCATGGTCCCACAGGGGGAAGTTACATAAATATAACAATTATGATTAATACAATTGACAGTACATTGTTATAAACAGTAAATATATAAATAATTTTAATTGATAGTATACTCAGTAGTGATACAGGATACATTGTATGTGGTACTATTGTACCTGATCTCTGCCAAAGTGCAATCCAGGAAATTCAAAGAAACGATATCACACATACCAAAAAAAAATATATATATACACGTATATATATGTAATCCTTGTAATGCATATCTTAGTTTGTACTAAAAAGTGGCTAGTATATTTGGATTTATGGTGTCTGAGGCAGAGAAGCAAGACATCAAGAGAGAGAGAGAGTGAACAGAGAAAAAGGAAGAAAAAAACAAACACGGACGGACGGACAAATGGAAATATATAAATAAAGAAAATAAAAATCTATCTGCAGTGTTTTCTTAAGAACACACCAAAATGTGTAAGTATATTGTGATTTTCACAATTACAAATCCATTCTAATTTCCCTATATCATTTAAGCTATTAAAATTTGGACATGTAATCAATATTATATTGATCAATTCTTCCCTGTCTAGTTCATATTTAGAACATTTGAAAAGAAAATGTATTTCATCTTCAACTTCTCCTGAATTGCACTGTTGACAGAGCCTTTGGTGTCGAGGGCTACCCTGGTACCTGCCCAACTCTATCAGCAAATGATGAGAGGAAACTCTAAATTTACATATACTCCTCCTGAGCTCAAAGTTCCTTATCATTTTCAAATATTTTTCACAACCGAATCTAGTTTTCACTCTTGTATATGTCTGAAGTTTCCATCAGAATAGATGTTCATCTTTTCTTTCCACAGAGCCAAAAAATGTTTCCGGAGACTTTTGACCACATAATCTTTCGTTAATTTTTTTTATAGATTTTATGCTGAAAAACCCAGGAATTATTTGTAATATTTTCTGAAGTGAGCTAAACCAAGATGATTTGCTGTTCATATAAAGTTTCTTTGAATGCTTATATGCTGACTGTAAAATTGGGAAAGAGTCCAGATATTCTAGTCTTTGCCAGTAGTTCAACATGGACTTTATTATATCAAAGTAAATAGGAAATCTTCCAATTTCAGATAATACAGCTTGATTTGTGGTTTTTCTATGAACTCCAAGAATTTACCAAATTTGATGTGTAGCTTTTCACACATTAAATTATTAAAAAAGTGATCTAGTGTTATCTGCCTGCCATTTTTAGATTTGGCTGTCTGTGTATTAAATGAGCCCCAAATTTCACTTCCATATGGTAAAATAGGCTTAATAGTGTGATCAAATACATGAATACTTGTGCCTATATTTGGGTTGTGCGATAAAAAGTCCTTTTGTAATTTAAAGTATGCTTTCAAACCCTTTTTATATAATTCACTTTGAGCAAAGGAGAATATATATATATATATATATATTGTTTTAATCCAGAAATTGATGGTACTTAAAACGTGACTGCAGTTTCAAGTTGGATGGATTCAGTGCCGTGGACACGCTGGGTAGTTGTCCGAGGGGTCAACGAATATAGGGGCTTCATGTGAATCTATGTATGTTGTGTACAGCATGCTTTGCCCGAGGGCTCCACAAATATAGGGGCCCATGCGAATCTATGTATGTTGTGTACAGCATGATTTGCCCAAGGGCTCCACAAATATTGGGGCCCATGCGAATCTATGTATGTTGTGTACAGCATGCTTTGCCCGAGGGCTCCACAAATATAGGGGCCCATGCGAATCTATGTATGTTGTGTACAGCATGCTTTTCAATGTTTAGACACTGATTTTGTTGGAAAACTAATACAATAAATTTATGTTTAATTCTATCGACATTTGCAGTTTTATTCCTGTTTGTGTTTGTGTGGGTATGGACTTCCAATGCACTGCTTTTACACGGGGGCCTTACCCCCTCGTAATACTGTTAAGACGACCGTGGATGGATTAATTATTAGATTTGTTAATAGCATACAATACGTCAACGTGCCCGTCTATCATAGACTCTATGATTCGATATTTAAAAAATATAGTTGTTTACGCAAAGATTATCGTCTGCTAAATTATGTCTCCTTATATACTTCTGAAGCAGCTTGTCAGCACAACTCCTCTGAAACTACTAAACAGAACTTCATGAAACTTGGTAGGTAGTAAGGACACCATATGTAGTTGTGCATATTACCAGGAAATTGTGATCGCCTGAATTTTATGGGAGTTATGCCCCTTTGAACTTAGAAATTTCACGAAATTTACTACTGAAGCAGTTTGTCAGTGCAACTCCTCTGAAACTACTGAACAGAATTTCATGAAACTTGGTAGGTAGTAAGGACACCATATTTTGTGCATATTACCAGGAAATTTTGATCCCCTAAATCTTGTGGGAGTTATGCCCCTTTGAACTTAAAAATTTCCCGAAATATACTTCTGAAGCAGCTTGTCAGCGCAACTCCTCTGTAACTACTTAACAGAATTTCATGAAACTTGGTAGGTAGTAAGGACACCATATGTAGTTGTGCATATTACCAGGAAATTGTGATCGCCTGAATTTTGTCAATGCAACTCCTCTGAAACTACTGAACAGAATTTCATGAAACTTGGTAGGTAGTAAGGACACCATAAGTAGTTGTGCATATTACCAGGAAATTTTGATCGCCTGAATTTTGTG
>MJUT01065222.1:0-20861 GCA_002080005.1 Gigantidas platifrons | reverse complement strand
CCGACCAATATAGCCTGCCCAATATTTTTGTTTATATTGGTCAGTTATAAATAGAATCAGAAATCAACTGGAAGGATCCGCCATCTTGAAAACGTGAAATCCTACATGTCATATTAACAACAATGCACAAAAATAATTAAAATGCCTACCTCAAAAACTTATTTTAGTTGCAATAAATCCAAATTGAAGTGTACTCGAATCCAAAAAACGTCTGCTTTTAACGTTTTAAACTGGAAGTCTGCATATGACGTCACGTTATTTATGTATCAAAGTTGTCAACAACATTTCGTGGAATTTTAATTTTTGTGGTTTTTAGACCATCAAATCTCCAATTGATGCCGTGAAATTTTCAAATACAATACAGTTATCTCCTAATTTACGATTTAAAATTGCAGGATAAATACAATACATGTGCACTGTCGAAGCATATAGGTAAATATGTGTATTCGGCGCGAAACTCGGGAAAAGGCTCGGCAAAGCCTCGCCTTTACCCCCGGTTATAAGCCTCATACACATATTACCTATATGCTTCGACAGTGTGCAAGTATTGTATATTTCTCCACTCTCGGGAGTTAACTCTCTTGAGTGGAGAAATATCGAAGGAGAATCTATATATATATACCATGGCATTACAGAAATATGTATGGTGAATGTATAATATATGTGTATGAAGATTATCTTTAGTTTATAGGTAAACCTGTATCAGGAGGCTGTCTTTGGGACAAAGAAAAAGTGGTCTTTTAAGACAGGTGACCTCTTAAAAGAGGGTCAATTCATTTGAAAATTTCTATGACAGGACAAGAAAAAGGTGACCTTATAATACAGGTAACTGCTTTGGGAAAGTTTGACTGTATTTATGTATGATAGTTTCAACAGTAAAGGCAAAAAATGTTAATTAATGGGAGAAACAAATTCTCCTTCAGTTGCCCATGTGGGTTACGATATTTCTCCACTCTCGAGAGTTAAATTAAAAATTTTAACCACTCGCCTCATGGCTCGTGGTTAAAATTGTTAATTTAACTCTCTCGCGTGGAGAAATATCGTAACCCACGTGCAACTGAAGGAGAATCTATATTTCCACAGTGGAGGTAAAAAATTCCATTAATACCATCCAGGAATAACCCACGTCCCATTTCAAATCATTGAACAAAAAAGGGTGTACTCGACTCCCAGCTGCAAGTGATAAAGTTTACCAGTTCTCTCTGGGTACTCCGGCTTCTTCCAGCACTAAAACTGGTTACCATGATATAGCTGAAATATTGCTGAAAGTGGTGTTAAACACCAAAAATCTAATCTGAATAATTATTTGGTTCAGTATTTTTATTTTTAGCTTGCCTTTTCGAATAAAAAAAATCGAGCTATTGTCGTCACTCCGGCTTCAGCATCTGGGTCAGTTAAGTTTTTGGTTAAGTTTTCGGTGAAGTTTTTTGTTAATCCATTTTATTGCTGAAATATTACTGAAAGTGGTATTAAACACCCAAAATCTAATCTGAATAATTATTTGGCTCAGTATTTTTATTGTTAGCTCGACTTCGAAGAAAAAAAGTTGAGCTATTGTCGTCACTCTGGCGTCAGCGTCTGGGTCGGTTAAGGTTTCAGTGAAGTTTTTTGTCAGAGTTCATTTCTCAAAAAACTATCAAAGGTATCCATTTGAAACATGGAATACTTGTTCACTATCAAAAGAGGAACCAATTACAACAAGGCAGATGACCCTGTGATTTGCATATCCAGAGTTATCTGCCCTTGTTTCGACATAATACATAGAAATTAGGGATATTTTTTTAGTATAATTAAAATTTTTCAATAACTATCAAAACTATTAACTTGAATCTCAATACACTTGTAGAAAGTGTTGACCCTAATCTGTTGACAAGAGAAGACAATACCATCCAGCATTTTATTTGAGTTATTCCCCCTTTTTGACTTAGAATTTCTTCAAAAAATACAATTTCTCAATAATTATGATAGGCATTGAAATAAAACTCAACATACCTCTTCACTATCAAATCGGGAACCCATTACAACAAGGCAGGTGACCCTGTGATTTGCATATCCAGAGTTATCTGCCCTTGTTTTGACATACTACATATAAATTTGGGATATTTTTTTAGTCAAATTAAAATGTCTCAATAACTATCAAAGCTATTAACTTGAAACTCAATACACTTGTAGAAAGTGTTGACCCCAATCTGTTGACAAGAGAAGACAACTCCATCAAGCATTTTATTTGAGTTATTCCCCCTTTTTGACTTAGAATTTCTTCAAAACATGCAATTTCTCAATAATTATGTAAATTGCTTGCAGTTTGATATCAGATACAAAAAAGTCGAGCGTCCAGCACCCGTGAGCAGTGCTCTTGTTATTGTAAGGGCCCGGGTGGCTGAATGAGTTACATATTTGGAATACCTAACAACTCATACAAGCCTATCACCAATACGGAAGTGAGTACGCGCCCGGCTTTGTAAATTACAAAAAAGGGTGCATTCGACTCGCAGCCGCAAGTGATAAAGTTTACCAGTTGCTTGCCCATGATCGATGGGTCTCTCCGGGTACTCTGGCTTTTTCCACCACTAATATTGGTCGCCATGATATAACTGAAAGTGGCATTAAACACCAAAAATCTAATCTGAATATTTATTCGGTTCAGTATTTTTATTATCCCCTCGCCAACTAAGTTGCAAAGGGATATAGTAACGCTACCGTCCTTCCGTAGCATCCTTGTGAACACTCTAGAATCAACATCCTTCAATGGATTTTAACCAAACTTGGTACATACTTAGTCCTTACAAGAATCTGGAACCCTATTGATTATCAAGGTCATAGGTTAAAGGTCAAGGTCACCAATCAAATGTTTAACCACTTAACATCCTTGTGAACACTCTAGAATCAACATCCTTCAATGGATTTTGACCAAACTTGGTACATGCTTAGTCCTTAAGAGAGTCTGGAATCCTATTGATATTCAAGGTCATAGGTCAAAGGTCAAGGTTACAGGGTCTAATTTTTACCCTGTAACATCCTTATGAACACTCTAGAATCAACATCCTTCAATGGATTATGACCAAACGTGGTACATACTTAGTCCTTAAGATAATCTGGAACCCTATTGATTTTCAAGGTCATAGGTCTAAGGTCAAGGTCACCGGGTCAAATTCTTTACCGCATACAATTTTTCTCAATAATTATTATAGGCATTGAAATGAAACTCAACGTACCTGTTCACTATCAAATGGGGAACCCATTACAACAAGGCAGGTGACCCTGTGAGTTGTATATTCATAGTTGTCTGCTCTTGTTTCGACATAGTACATAGCAATTTGGGATATTTTTTTAGTAAAACTACAATTTCTCAATAACTATCAAAGCTATTAACTTGTAGAAAGTGTTGACCCCAATCTGTTGACAAGAGAAGACAACTCCATCCAGCATTTTATTTGAGTTATTCCCCCTTTTTTACTTAGAATTTCTTCAAAACATGCAATTTCTCAATAATTATGTAAATTGCTTGCGGTTTAATATCAGATACGAAAAAGACGAGCGTCCAGCACCCGTGGGTGGTGCTCTTGTTAGTCAAAATGCAGGAACTGCTCATCCTCTAGAGCAGATGAGAGCATCCTCAAATCAGATCATTGTGTTTACCCAGTTAGAGATATACAAATTACAATCTGTTGTGTCTTGTAATAAGACTCCCAAATAACGTTTGGAGACTTATTGTTTTTGCTCCGTTTCTTATTACCGGTATTGTTATTATTCTCTTTTCTTTCTTTGCAACATGAACGTTGTCCATGGCAGATCTCGGGAACTACTGGACAGAATTTCATGAAACTTGGTGGAGTTATAGATATATGTTTCTAGTTGGTCCTAAAATTTTCAGTTTTGGGGTAAAGGGGGTTTAAATAATATTTTGGGGGATTCAAAGGGGGAGGGGTTTACTATAGAATCCTATGGGAAAGTTGAAATTTCATACATTAATGTTGATAACTTCTAAATGGTTAACAAAAGAGACATAAATTTTGACACAATGATAGGTCACCATCTGAGGAGCAATTTTGCGTTTTCAAAATTTTCAAGATGTGTGCCATTTTCAAAATGGCTGCCAAAACACGGCATAAAAAATCGGCGGTAAAAATTCAACATTGTCCGATATCATCAAAATTTGATATGTGGGTAGATAATGATGTCCCGAATTGAAAATTCCCGACATTGAAAAATTTCTACCAGTTGCCATTTTCAAAATGGCCACCACAATACCGCATAAATTCAACATTGTTCGATTTCAACGAAATTTCATATATAGGTAGATTATGATATCCTGAATTGGTTCCCCACATCGAAAAATTTCTACCGGTCTCTATTTTCAAAAAGGCCACCACAATACCGCAAAAATTCAACATTGTTCGATGTTAAAAAAGATAGCTTTCAATTTATTTACGGACATTTTGTCTGCTGTTGGT
The DNA here is from genome assembly GCA_002080005.1 of Gigantidas platifrons. Taxonomy (NCBI): domain Eukaryota; kingdom Metazoa; phylum Mollusca; class Bivalvia; order Mytilida; family Modiolidae; genus Gigantidas; species Gigantidas platifrons. The sequence goes on along the minus strand of MJUT01065222.1, from coordinate 16,407 downwards.
TTGCTGTCTACAGGTAATAGAAAACACATAATTTGGTTTGGGAGACTTCACTTCATAATCGTTAGATTATAATCATATCTTGTTCAAATTGATTTTAATTGAATTTGTCAAGAAATACTAGCACTTTTTTTCCCCTTCAGAATCTTGTATCTTGAAAACTTAAAAAATTATGCCGTTTTCTAAAGGCCTAGTACATGTATACCACTGCATATATCTTCTATTAAGCAGACAATTTAAATACTTTACTTAGTATCTTATGTGACATTATAATGTAAGATTGATACCACGACAACTTCAACATTTTTTTTTAATTGTTGCAGACATTTTCAGTTTTCAAATTTATATTAACGAAGTCAGCCTCTCACTTATTCTTTTAAGATTTTGGGGCTGGAAATATCTCTTCTACTACTGAGCCTATTACAGTTGGTGGATAGAGAATAAAGTATCATAGCTGATAAGTAAGTGAAAAATTTCACGGAACCTGTTAATAATTTTCCTGGTTTTTCAATATACAGTAAAACCTTGCCAGACAATGGTGAAATATGGTCACATAAGACAGGTGGTCACTTAATACAGGTTTAATTAATATTGTAACCTTTTTTTCCTGGTTACCCCTGAAGTGACTTTTGTACAATGTTTCCTCTGAACAATGACGCTTGGAACAGCACCTCCAACTCAGACCTCTGACTATAAAATGGTTCAATTGGAACACTCGACTAAACTGTGTCACACAAGACACACAAACACTCTTTTAATTGGGGAAGAGTGTTAGCCTTCGGGTCATATGCTCCTCCAGATAGACTCAGCACCGTAGTGTTAAGTCGATCGAGACGATATAATTCAAGGTTATAAGGCAGCATTGATCAATTCATATAAAGTTAATTATTTAATATGGCAGGAATTCAGTAATGCAAATATTATCAAGCAATAAATTTTGACAATACAATTAGATAACAATTTAGCAAGTTTCTGTCACCAAAAGCATAGTTAATAAATGCAATTCCCTTCACCAAACATGCAATTAATAAATTAGTGAAAAAAAAACAAGCAAGCAAGATGAGATAACTCTGGCCAAATTAGTGCTATGATATTGCAAATAACAATTATTACTCAATAAATAAATCTTAATCCCTAATATAATGTGTAACTTTAATGTGAAAAATGTGTCTACTAAATGTTCACTTTAACTTAATAAAACGTGGAAAGTATCCGAGTATTTCTCAACTATTGTTGAATACCAATATTACACAAGTTTCTATAAAAACAACTACAGTATACTTTCCATTCTTAATCTCCTAGTTAAAATTCTTGTAGGTAGTAAATCTTATTAAAAGAAATATGTGAATAAAATAGCAAGGTTTCAGTTCATACAAATGCAGCAGTACGAAATGATTAAAACTACTTTAATCATTTTACATCAATTTATAATGTAAACCAGAATATTGCTTAAACGACTTTATGTGACTGATACAACTCTATAAGAGACTGTATTATTTTTAAATATATTATGACTCAATGAGTAAAAAGACTCGAAATAAGTCTAATTACTTGTAATGGAACTATTCCTTAAACCAAAATAGTAAAGATGAGTCGAAGACTCGACTCATTTAATGCATATTTGTATTAACCTTTATCTAAAACGTATCCTCGTCTGAAGAGTTCAAACTCTGTATAACTATATCTATGGATCCGTTTCTGCTATCAAAAGAAGTCAAAATAGACTTTTGTTGGTTTTTGGCTAAAGTTACCTTGTACCAAGTGAGTCAGATCACGACTGAAGAATTAATAAGAATCCTCTCTTATATAGTGTTGAATGACTTAAAAGACTCGAATATGACGTAAAAAATTACTCATGACGTATAGTACGCTGAACAACAATGATTAGACCAATTTACGGCACATATATTTTACGGAAAAAATGGCCGCTTTGAAGCGACAAAATGAGTCGTTAAGTATTTGACTAGGTTATTAAAACCACTGAAAATAAGAAAATATGTGAATAATTATGGAATTCTACCATAACAGACAATTCATTTCATATATAATATAACCCTTGGAATATATTGTGTTCTGTGCAAATTGTAAGTAAACAGTGACTCGTTTCGACACATTATTGCAACGCTTTGTCATTTGCCGATAAACTTTTACATAAACTGCTTTATCATTACTAAACTTTCAATTACCGTGGTAAATAAGATAAAATATTAATAAATAACAACAAAAATTTATATTGAACTTTGTCATACATAAAAATCGTGAAATTACAACAGAACAGTAACTTTTAAAAAATCGTTATGCCGAAAAGGGGGCATAGTTTCCGTTTACAATAGGCAGGTAGCAAATCCGCTACACTATAAAATACACTGTGAAGGGAAATTTAAATTAAGGTCACACAATATAAGTTACTTTAAACATATTTTATTGTTCAAAAAGACAAAAGGATAAGACACAAGTTAAACAACTTGACAGTCTTCTCCCATTACATATATTTCAAAATACACAATTGAACATAATGATATTTAATTACACAAATTTTTGTAAACATTTATAGTAAATGAAGGCATGAAGAAAAAAATAATAAACAATTAAAGAATTAAACCCCTCATGGAGCCTCATTGACTATATGATCAAAATATAGATAACCTATTGATACATATCGAACAGACCCAAATGCGTACTACGTGGCAATGGACATATTAACTTTCATTCATCCATTGGGATTTTGTTGCGGAAAAAAGTCATGGTTAGTATGTATATTTCTATTTATTTTGTAAGATCAAATAGTCTTCAAAGATCATCCAGAGGTTTTATTTTCAATTATGATCATTCGAATACCATGTTAACATTCTTTGTCAAATGGTATACCTATAAGGGAATTCACCTGGTTGTTTTGTTACAATTATACAGAAAAACGACCAGTATCTTTAATATATCTTTGAATAATTAAAAATATTTCACAATTTGTTTCATCTGATAGAAAATCATTTCCAAATAACAAAGTATCAACATTTATTTCTACCCCGTTCATATTCAGTATTGCCAATGACGATAACATTTTGTTTCTATATACAATATAACGATTACAAAATAACAAATAATAATTTATATTAACGAAGTCAGCCTCTCACTTATTCTTTTGAGATTTTGGGGCTGGAAATATCTCTTCCACTACTGAGCCTATTACAGTTGGTGGATAGAGCATAAAGTATCATAGCTGATAAGTAAGTGAAAAATTTCACGGAACCTGTTAATAATTTTCCTGGTTTTTCAATATACAGTCAAACCTTGCCAGACAATGGTGAAATATGGTCACATAAAACAGGTGGTCACTTAATACAGGTTTAATTAATATAAAATACACTGTGAAGGGAAATTTAAATTAAGGTCACACAATATAAGTTATTGCTTAATAGAGGTGGTCACTAAAGCAGGTTTGACTATATGGTTTAAAGAAGTGGTATTTTAAATATACTGCATCTCTTCATTAAAAGGGAGTTACCGCATCGGTGGTGTAATGGTTGTCAAACCTGCATTAGTGACCGGACCACCTCTTAAGCAAAAACTTGTATTATGTGATGTAATAGTTGTGCAGTAGATTGTGCCTTCAAGTATGTTGGTCTAGTACAAAGCTGACCTCATCCTCATCTCATTAAAAATTACGTTGACTTGTTCTCGCCATGATATAGTTGAATAATTGCTTAGTTGGTGTTTAAACAAGAATCACTCACTCAGTAATTTATACATATTTTATTTTCACTCACTTAAAAGGGAGTATGACTTGTTGCCTATAATAAAATTGTTGGTATAATTTGATGAACACAATTCAATAAATCAGCAGAAAATGACTTACAAGACTATGATTGGTTTTAAAGGTGTTCATATAGAATTGTAAATAAAGAGGTAAACAATTTAAAAGCCATTGAATTTTGAGTTCGGCTGATGTCAAAATCCAATTTTGGGCATTAAATCTTTTTTTTAATGTCTATATCAGAAACGAAATTAAATACAGTCAAACCTGCACATTTGGTCACCTCTCTTAAGCAGCCACCTCTGTTAAAGGGTCACCTTTTCTTGTCCTATCACAGAAAATGTCATATGAATTGAACTTCTTTTAAGAGGTCACCTGCCATATAAGGCCACTTTTTCGTTGTCCCAAAGGTGAGCTCTCATGTTGATTTTTTTAGAGCTATATTTTGTTCAACAACAATTGGTTTTTACAATGACCTAACACCCTGTGGGAATGTGACTTAGGGACCACTGTATTTCCTGTATTTCCTCTAGATTTTATCTTTACATGTGATTTTGACCTATTTTTATTTTTATTTTCAAATAGAGTACAGATGAATATGCAGTCAATAGATTAGACACAAAAACTGTTCATTCCCATAAATGGGGGAGGGTGTGGTCATATGGTAGTTGGATGTCATGGCAAGGTGTACTCGATTTAACACATTCCCATAAAAGGGGGAGGGCGTGGTCATATGGACTTGGAAGTTGGATTTCATGGCACGGTGTACTCCATTTAACATTATGTGATAAAGTTTGTCAGTGATATGTCGATGGTTTTCTCCAGGTAAGTGAAATATTGTTGAAAGTGGTGCTAAACACCAAAACAGCCTAACCCTCCATCATACTGGATTATTTATATATAGATGATGAATATTATACAATTACTGTCTTTAGATGAGGTAAATGTGTGGATTTATTGACTTTTGAAAAAAATGATATTCACTGAGCCCGAAAGGGCGAAGTGAATATCATTTTTTTTCAAAAGTAAATTAATCCACACATTTACAGAATCAAAAGACAGTAATTGTTTTATTCTATATTTTGAAGAAATAGTGGTATTCTGAAATTTAAAAAAAGTTACATGTCCACTGTCCTGGCATAGTGCTTCATTATTGTTTACATCACCATGTTATTATCTGAATCTTTATCATTTAATATATTTTTTAATGTTCCATCCGACAAAGTGGCAACTCTTGGTTTTGGGCACTGGCGATACGTCTGCATCTACAGACCACATTTTGTTTTTGTATTGACGGATGCGCAAATGAACTACTTTTTTCAATGGTTGACTAAAATAGAACATTCGTAAAAAAAATCCTGATGTTCCAATAATAGTAACACGTGACATTTACCGCGGTGAATATTAAATCTGAGGCGGTGAATACATCTTTTTATTTAAAAAAATGATTGAAGTAGAAATCTATGCTAAAGAATTTACTAGTATAGAATATTATTATTTATCGACAAACATTTCTTAGCTCACCTGGCCTTTAGGCCATGTGAGCTATTGCCATCACTTTTCGTCCGTCAACATTTCACATTTTAATCTTCTCCTCAGAAACCACTGGGCCAATTGCAACCAAACTTTGATGGAATGGTCCTTGGGTGATCCCGACTTCCAACCAAGATGGCCGCCAAGCTAAAAAATATAAAAAAGGGGGGATGAATTTTTTTTTAAAACTTCTCCTCTGAAAGTACTATGCCAATCTCAACCAAACTTTGCTGAAATGATCCTTGGGTGGTCCCCTTCCAAAATTGTGTCCGGCATTTCAGACCTCCGATCAAGATGGACGCCACAGCCAAACTTAAATTAACATAGGACCCTATGGGAAATTCCCATAAAAATCTTCTTGTCTGAAACCATTTGCTCAATGAAAACTAAATTTTGATGAAATAGTCATTGGATGGTTCTCTTCCAAAAATGTGTCCGGCAGTTCGGCCCTTCGACCAAGATGGCCCCACAGCCGAACTTAGCTTAACATAGGACCCTAAGGGAAATTCACATAAAAAATCTTCTCCTCAGAAACCACTGGGCCAATTGCAACCAAACTTTGGTGGAAAGTCCTTGGATGGCCCCCTTTCAAAATTGTGTTCGGTGATCCGGACTTCCAACCAAGATGGCCACCAAGCTAAAAATAGAAAAAAGGGGGGGGGTGAGATTAAAAAAATTCTTCTCCACTGAAACTACTGAGCCAATCATAACCAAACTTTGCTGAAATGATTCTTGGGTGGTCCCCTTCCAAGATTGTATCCGGCATTTCAGACCTCAGACCAAGATGGCCACCACAGCCGAACTTAATTTAACATAGGACCCTATGGGAAATTCCCATAAAAATCTTCTTGTCTGAAACCATTTGCTCAACAAGAATTAAATTTTGATGAAATAGTCATTGGATAGTTCTCTTCCAAAATGTGCCCGGCGGTTTGGCCCTTAGAACAAGATGGCCCCCATAGCCGAACTTAGCTTAACATAGGACCCTATGGGAAATTCACATAAAAATATTCTTGTCTGGAACCAGTTTCTCAATGGGAACCAAACTTTGATAAAATAGTCATTGGATGGTCCTCTTCTAAAATTGTGTCTGGTGGTCCCACCCTCTTACCAAGATGGCTGCACAGCTGAACTTACTTTAACATAGGACCCTATCGAAATTCACATAAAAACCATTTTGTCTGGAACCAGTAGCTCAATTAAAACCAAACTTTGATGGAATAGTCATTGGATGGTCCTCTTTTAAAATTGTGTCCGGCAGTCACACTCTCCCACCAAGATGGCCGCCACAGTGCAGTTGTGTTATTATGGAAAGCAGCTTTGATCCAGGTGAGCGATTACAGGCTCTTGGGAGCCTCTGGTTTTTTATTTGATCATTGTATTGTATGTACTTCTACCGTTTTGGACTTCTAGCTATCCCTTCGGTATCTTAGTATGTTTTGTTTGAAGATACCAAAGAAGTAATTTGATTTGATTTTTGATTTTTAGTTTTTAACGCCACTTTCAGCTATATCATGGCGACCAGTTTTAGTGGTGGAGGAAGCCGGAGTACCCGAAGAGAACCACCGACCATGGGCAAGCAACTGGTAAACTTTATCACTTGCGGCTGCGAGTCAAGTGCACCCTTTTTTGTAATTTACAAAGCGGGCGCGAACCCACGTCGTATTGGTGATAGGATTGTATGAGTTGTTAGATCCAGCGACCTAACTCATTGAGCCACCCGGACCCCTCCAAAGGAGTAATTAGAATCCGTGAACACAATGCCAAAAGAAAAAGTACAAAAGGACAAACAACGATCTACAAAATATTTTTTCACATAAAACTAAAGATCGAGTAACACGAACCCCACTAAAACCGGATGTGAACTCAGGTGCTCCGGAAGGGCGAGCAGTTCCTGCTCCACTAGCGGCACCAGTCGTGTTAATCTAGTTACAAACCCGGTGATAAGCCATGAACGAGGAAAGGACCTGGAAGTGTTTACGACAAGTGGAACATATCCGTGGTCATTTGTGACACAGTTATTCCATAACGGTCAACCAAGTCATGGGGGCGACCGTAAAGCGTTCGAAGTGATGACTTCAACTTAACCAAGAGGAACCCTTGGTTCAGTAGCTTCCTTGTTAGCAGCAAACATCTACCAAGGAAATCCTGATAGTAACCACAAGCTCTGGAATATCGTATCAACTGAGAGATATATATACTCCATATACAGATGCTGCTGGAATGTTGTTACATATAAATGGAAAGTTCACAATGAGAAAATTGAAATCATCTCTTTTGTCGTAAAGTTTCGTTCTTTACCGCTCCTCACTGTCAATTTCGAGATGTAGGTCAAGGTATGAAGCAGACCTATCTGTATCTATGGTATCCTTTATTTCAAGCTGAATGGGATAGATGCGATCAGCGAAATCAACAAACCTTGAATTATCTAGTTGAAAGGACATCATCTATATAGCGGAACGTGATATTAAAGGATCAGACTAGCTTCTTTTCGTTTTTCTAGAGAAACCCCTATACGAAATCTGTCCCTTTGTAGATCGTTATTTGTTCCTTTGTCCATTTTTCTTTTGGCCATTTTCCATTTACGGATTCTGAGAAACTGTCATTTTTCATGTAAATCGGAAATCTAAGATGGTCGTCACCACAGTACTTTGTGTTTAACAAAAGACACCAAATAAAAATGATTGAACTAAAAAAAACGGATGTTCCATTATAACACAGCTTCCATTACATATTCGCGATGTGTGAATTTCTGTTCTTTATATTGTACTTCACTACTTTTGCTTTGTCCATACGGAATTCCATTTTGCATATCACAAGTTTGTTTTTGTCAATATAGTCCGTGATTTTGAGGTATGCTTCGTCACATATTTTTGTCCTCATCCCAGATGACACTGGTTACCGAGTTTCTTTGCTATTGTTAATTTAAATGTCTTGACTGTGGCCCCTGGTGTATTGAAATATGACCTACGTTCTCTGGCACAGGGTACATCCCCCCTTCTGACAGGACATTCACTAGCGGAATCGTGACGAATCAAATACATTCCCCTGTAGAACTGATGTAAATCAGTACCTTATGTTTGTCACACTCATTCCACGTAACAGTGAATTTGAAGCAGGCCCTGTTGAGCAACGGTTTTTAGGAGTGGTCAGCAATGGGTCGTTTGCAAGACACAATTTTCCGACCCATTCTGACCTTTTGCTGTGTGGTAGACACATCATTCGTCCATATGTTAATCCCAATGCGAACTATATACATGCATAATTTAATGTTTGCGCACTTCTTTGAGAGTATAGCTGCTATACTGCTCAAATGATGTTAAACACCAATCGATATATCAGTTATTCTAACCTTTTTGTTTACAGATTACCCTCTCTGTGAGGGAAAAGTGTTATACTACTGACTGACCGTGAACCATAGTAGGTAACGTGGTTGAGAGTGCCACTTTCCAGATCTCAATACTTTTCCAGCAGCAGTCAAAAGAAGAGTGTGAAGATACCAAAGGGGTACTAAGAATCCGTATATCTAAGATACCAAAGGGGTATTAAGAATCCGTATATCTAAGATACCAAAGGGGTATTAAGAATCCGTATATCTAAGATACCAAAGGGGTACTAAGAATCCGTATATCGAAGAAGAACAGACAACACAATGGCCAAAAGAAAAAGAACAAAAGAACAAACAACGATCTATAAACAATACATATAAAATTAAAGATCGAGTAACACGAATCCTACTAAAAGTCGTTGCACCGGTTTCCCATTCTTTCCTACAGTTCTAGATATTTTTTTTTATATCATTCTGGATATGCATGAAATATTTGCTGTTGGACGCTAAACCACAAACGATCAATCAACCATTCGTACGTCTAATCTTTGGTAATCTTAATATAATTCTTTTGTTCTCTCTAAACTTTGATATTAACACCATCTTAGTAATAATCTTCTACATTTTTATAATGATTGAAGTCATATCTGGACAAATTAAATCTACTTTTTATCGTAGACGTGAGGAACATGATTGATATACTTCTTTATTTTGTGTACACTAGAGGGAGCGATTTTATAATGATAAGATTTTTTTTCAATTTTGAGGATGTCTGATTCACTTCTAACATTCATTTTCATTACATTAGTTAATGGCTATTTCGGCCTCGAGAAAAAATTATATCTAAATTACAATATGTCCAAACAAGGAAGCTACTGAACCAAATGTTCCTATTAGTTAAAGTGAAGTCATCACTTCGAAAGTTTTATTGTCGCCATCATGACTTGGTTGACCGTTATGTAATATATGTGTCACAAATAATCACGGATATATTCTACTTGTAAACACTTGCCAATCCTGTCCTCATTCATGACATCGTGTTTTAACAAGGTTATCACGACGGGTGCCACTAGTGGAGCAGGAACTGCAACCCTTCCGGAGCACCTGCGTTCATCCCCTGTTTTTAGTGGGGCTCATGTTACTCGATATTTAGTTTTATATATATGTTGTGTAGATTTATGGATTCTGATTACCAATTTGGTAACTCTTTTTGTAACATTCCTGACTTTTTATTTCCAGCATCACTGGTAAGATTATATCTAGAGCATGCCAAACAATTCGTTATGGTCTATCCGTGTTCAACGCCACTTTCAACGATATTTAAGCTTTGTCTAATATTAAGTATGTATTCTATAGACTACGGTATTGAAACCATCAGATACATAATACTGTATCATGTATACAGTTGATACAAGCTGTATCTTAGTCGGAACTACTTTCGCGACATCGTCAGATGGGAATACGAGTAAACCACAATGCTATCTTCGTAAACAAATATGGAACTCCGGTAGAAATACGAAGACACGTTCTAAGCATTCGAGATTTGTATAAAAATAATTTAAGTATTACAATTACACTTCAAGCAAAAATTACATCCCCTTCCCGAAAACGTAGAGCAACGATTGTGTATTCGGACATTAACAAGATTGATGAATGCAGTTATTGATGTGATGTCAAACGGTAGCACCTTCTTGTGACTTCTAGTGCATTGCTCGTCTATTGAGAAACTTACGCATTTAAATATAATACCTAATTTTCTCATTTAGTATGCACGACGCGTTTCTGGAATAACATTTATAAGGTACTTTCATAGTCAAGAGTTAGATTTGTTCAGGTGAGTGATCCGGTGACAGGTGAGTGATCCAGTGACAGGTGATCATCTAATCCTCCTTTGATCTACGGCTTCTGATTACCTCTTTGGCATCTTCAAACATTTCTTGTAATTAATGTACAAAAGGTCGTTAATGTTCTTCAGGAATTTACATGCCTAACACTGCCACCATGATCAAGCTTAACTTCAATAATAAAACAATTAAATGGTCGCAATGTTTATTATAACCATAATTTGCATTGTACAAAAGTGCTGCAGAAATGTACATGTTATTCTCACAGATTTTCGCGTTACTTCTTGTAGAAGTAAAACTTTCTGAAGTTACGTCCCCTTTTCTTCTCAGGTGCAGCAACACCTAAAAAATTGATATGACGTGTACATTAATTAATAATGCAGGTAAAATAATTAGGGAATCGTTGAAAGGGGCATAAAACTACAGATATTTGTCATTGTGTTGTCATGTCTAAGGGTTTCATCTTGTAAAATGTTTGTAGACAATGTGTAGTTGACGACAGAGGAAAGATTTTATAAACAATGTTTGTAGACAATGTGTAGTTGACGACAGAGGAAAGACTTTGTAAACAATGTTTGTAGACGATGTGCAGTTGACGACAGAGGAAAGATTTTATAAACAATGTTTGTAGACAATGTGTAGTTGACGACAGAGGAAAGACTTTGTAAACAATGTTTGTAGACGATGTGTAGTTGACGACAGAGGAAAGACTTGGTAAACAATGTTTGTAGACGATGTGTAGTTGACGGCAGAGGAAAGACTTTGCAAACAATGTTTTAGACTATGTGTAGTTGACGACAGAGGAAAGACTTTGTAAACAATGTTTGTAGACGATGTGTAGTTGACGACAGAGGAAAGCATTTGTAAACAATGTTTGTAGATAATGTGTAGTTGACGACAGAGGAAAGACTTTGTAAACAATGTTTGTAGACTGTGTAGTTGACGACAGAGGAAAGATTTTGTAAACAATGTTTGTAGACGATGTGTAGGTGACGACAGAGGAAAGATTTTGTAAATAATGTTTGTAGACGATGTGTAGTTGACGACAGAGGAAAGACTTTGTAAACAATGTTTGTAGACGATGTGTAGTTGACGACAGAGGAAAGACTTTGAAACAATGTTTGTAGACGATGTGTAGTTGACGACAGAGGAAAGACTTTGTAAACAATGTTTGTAGACGATGTGTAGTTGACGACAGAGGAAAGACTTGGTAAACAATGTTTGTAGACGATGTGTAGTTGACGGCAGAGGAAAGATTTTGCAAACAATGTTTTAGACCATGTGTAGTTGACGACAGAGGAAAGACTTTGTAAACAATGTTTGTAGACGATGTGTAGTTGACGACAGAGGAAAGAATTTGTAAACAATGTTTGTAGATAATGTGTAGTTGACGACAGAGGAAAGACTTTGTAAACAATGTTTGTAGACAATGTGTAGTTGACGACAGAGGAAAGATTTTGTAAACAATGTTTGTAGACGATGTGTAGTTGACGACAGAGGAAAGACTTTGTAAACAATGTTTGTAGACGATGTGTAGGTGACGACAGAGGAAAGATTTTGTAAACAATGTTTGTAGACGATGTGTAGTTGACGACAGAGGAAAGACTTTGAAATAATGTTTGTAGACGATGTGTAGTTGACGACAGAGGAAAGACTTTGTAAACAATGTTTGTAGACGATGTGTAGTTGACGACAGAGGAAAGACTTTGTAAATAATGTTTGTAGACGATGTGTAGTTGACGACAGAGGAAAGACTTTGTAAACAATGTTTGTAGACGATGTGTAGTTGACGGCAGAGGAAAGACTTTGTAAACAATGTTTGTAGACGAGGAAAGACTTTGTAAACAATGTTTGTAGACGATGTGTAGTTGACGACAGAGGAAAGACTTTGTAAACAATGTTTGTAGACGACAGAGGAAAGAATTTGTAAACAATGTTTGTAGACAATGTGTAGTTGACGATAGAGGAAAGATTTTGTAAACAATGTTTGTAGACGATGTTTAGTTGACGACAGAGGAAAGACTTTGTAAACAATGTTTGTAGACGACAGAGGAAAGACTTTGTAAACAATGTTTGTAGACCATGTGTAGTTGACGACAGAGGAAAGACTTTGAAATAATGTTTGTAGACGATGTGTAGTTGACGACAGAGGAAAGACTTTGTAAACAATGTTTGTAGACGATGTGTAGTTGACGACAGAGGAAAGACTTTGTAAATTATGTTTGTAGACGATGTGTAGTTGACGACAGAGGAAAGACTTTGTAAACAATGTTTGTAGACGATGTGTAGTTGACGACAGAGGAAAGACTGTGTAAACAATGTTTGTAGACCATGTGTAGTTGACGACAGAGGAAAGACTTTGTAAACAATGTTTGTAGACGATGTGTAGTTGACGACAGAGGAAAGACTTTGTAAACAATGTTTGTGGACAACGTGTAGTTGACGACAGAGGAAAGACTTTGTAAACAATGTTTGTAGACCATGTGTAGTTGACGACAGAGGAAAGACTTTGTAAACAATGTTTGTAGACAATGTGTATTTGACGACAGAGGAAAGACTTTGTAAACAATGTTTGTAGACGATGTGTAGTTGACGACAGAGGAAAGACTTTGTAAACAATGTTTGTAGACAATGTGTAGTTGACGAAAGAGGAAAGACTTTGTAAACAATGTTTGTAGACGACAGAGGAAAGACTTTGTAAACAATGTTTGTAGACGATGTGTAGTTGACGACAGAGGAAAGACTTTGTAAACAATGTTTGCAGACCATGTGTAGTTGACGATAGAGGAAAGACTTTGTAAACAATGTTTTAGTGTAATAGTACAGGAGTGTCAGACTTATTTATTTATTATTATTGAGATTTTGTGTTAATTTGCTGTCACTTCACTAAACTTTAATATAAATTTGTTATTATTTACCTTTGTTATAAATTCGTCTTTTTTCCATGAATTTTATTATTTTCTAATTGCTTATTTATGTAATCATGTATTTAAATGTTCAGAATTTGTTTTTGGCATTTTATTTTCTGTTGGTCCAGGAACGAACTGCTCACACTTCCGGAGCACTCGTGTTTGGGGTTGATATTGCTGTTAAGTTTTCTGTGGCCAGTATTCGTGATTTGTATTTGTCCATGGCCTTTTTGTGCCATGTTTTTCTTGGTTTCTATTAATTTTATGGATTTTGATGATATCTTGGTGTCTTCTGGTTTTATTCATATCTAGATATATATATATATATATATTGTCCAAATTCATTCTTGAATTAATTGCTTTTGCATTGTTAACGAAGCATAATCTTGTACGAAACAGCTTCATTTCATGTCAAGAAACAATTTAGTCAACTAATAACATGATTTAAAGAAATCGTGTAAGGATATAAATATATTTAAGGTTCATGTTAATTGATACTGACCACTAGGAGAGCCACAGACTAGTTCATGTACTGTAAATCCATTCTGATGTTTACTAGCACGGACCCACTCTGTTGCTGAATCTCCATGGTCTAAAACTTCCAATTCGTGAGCTGGACAAATGCAGTTAATCTAGAAATAAAACAGTTGTTAATTTATTGTTGTCCTATTATGTGTATTAACGTTTTGAATTCCGTGTTGTGATGTCCGTTAAGATTTCCACATACAACGATGAGCGGTTCGTCTTTACCTCCAGTTGTTTGTAGGAGGGCTCATGTCTTATTTACGTTATTTGTGTTTGAATGTGTACAGTGGTGTCCAACACATATTGTGTTGTGTTTTTGTTTTGTTTGTCTTCGTCTTGTGTACCCTATGCTGCCAGTTTCTCTGGATTATCATTTTTTGACTGCCCCTTCGTCTTGTGTACTCTATGTTGCCAGTTTCTCTGGATTATCATTTTTTGACTGCCCCTTCGTCTTGTGTACCCTATGCTGCCAGTTTCTCTGGGTTGTCTCTTTTTGACTGCCCCTTCGTCTTGTGTACCCTATGTTACCAGTTTCTCTGGATTATCATTTTTCGACTGCCCCTTCGTCTTGTTTACCCTATGTTGCCAGTTTCTCTGGATTATCATTTTTTGACTGCCCCTTCGTCTTGTGTACCCTATGTTACCAGTTTCTCTGGATTATCATTTTTTGACTGCCCCTTCGTCTTGTTTACCCTATGTTGCCAGTTTCTCTGGATTATCATTTTTTAACTGCCCCTTCGGTGTTATCTAACGTTTATATAATGGTACACATTACTGTTACATAGTTGACCACGACAGCATTAGAGATATGCGAGTCATTGTGCATTAAGGAGTCTTCTCAATATTGTCATTTGTTTGCAAACTGGTTTCGTTCATTACAATGTATATATACCTATTACATACATATTATGTTGGTGCAGTGCTTTGTATCAGGTCAAGCCTGTTGTGTGAACCAGTATCACTTCGAGTTTGTCTAACCCCAAAATTTTTGGGGTTAGAAAAAAGAACTGAGTATTGAAATCAGGTTTGTCGGTAAGTGTAATTTATAATTTTGTAATATACTTTAAGTCATTTTCAGTCTGTAATTTACTTCCTGTATAAGAAAAGTATAGACCTGGGGTCAATTATAAATTGATTATTTTGTCCTTTCTTAATTTAACATCAAAGCTTCAATTAACATCAAACAACTAAAGGCAGGCCCATGTGTTTTTATTAGTTATTTTGGTTTGTAGATAAACACCTGTGTCATCAACTTGGGCTTTATTGAAGAAAATGATGTTTCCATTTCAGATGACTATCCTTAATCAGACATCCTGTTATCATTAAGATAGGAATAAATGAGAAATTACTAATAATGTAGCCAAAGGCTTGTATCCAGTTAGAACCAGAACATATACTGTAGCGGTGTACGGACGTGATGAAACGTAGTTCCTTTTACATCCCGACCGTTGTCCGAAAGCTATTCCTAGCAATGGAAAGAACTGATTTTCTGCATATCAATGTTTTTTGTCTGTGATATATGTATATAAGTAATATTAATGTCACTATTAGCGCCAATTAGAGGAAACACAAAGAAATCACAATATAGATAGATAAAACAACAGTAGTGAAACATAAGATACCAATTAGAGGAAACACAAAGAAATCACAATATAGATAGATAAAACAACAGTAGTGAAACATAAGATACCAATTAGAGGAAACACAAAGAAATCACAATAAAGGTAGATAAAACAACAGTAGTGAAACATAAGATACCAATTAGAGGAAACACAAAGAAATCACAATATAGATAGATAAAACAACAGTAGTGAATGAAACATAAGATACCAATTAGAGGAAACACAAAGAAATCACAATAAAGGTAGATAAAACAACAGTAGTGAAACATAAGATACCAATTAGAGGAAACACAAAGAAATCACAATATAGATAGATAAAACAACAGTAGTGAAACATAAGATACCAATTAGAGGAAACACAAAGAAATCACAATATAGATAGATAAAACAACAGTAGTGAATGAAACATAAGATACCAATTAGAGGAAACACAAAGAAATCACAATAAAGGTAGATAAAACAACAGTAGTGAAACATAAGATACCAATTAGAGGAAACACAAAGAAATCACAATATAGATAGATAAAACAACAGTAGTGAAACATAAGATACCAATTAGAGGAAACACAAAGAAATCACAAGATAGATAGATAAAACAACAGTAGTGAAACATAAGATACCAATTAGAGGAAACACAAAGAAATCACAATAAAGGTAGATAAAACAACAGTAGTGAAACATAAGATACCAATTAGAGGAAACACAAAGAAATCACAATATAGATAGATAAAACAACAGTAGTGAAACATAAGATACCAATTAGAGGAAACACAAAGAAATCACAATATAGATAGATAAAACAACAGTAGTGAAACATAAGATACCAATTAGAGGAAACACAAAGAAATCACAATATAGATAGATAAAACAACAGTAGTGAAACATAAGATACCAATTA
>MJUT01065218.1:569334-620499 GCA_002080005.1 Gigantidas platifrons | reverse complement strand
TTAAGTTCGATAGCGTCCAGTTTCAGTTTAATATTTAATCAATAAAGGGACATAACTTTGTGTTAGTAAAAAAATAAGAACATATATGTTTATGTTCATATTTTAAATAATAGTTCAAAGAGAATTTAATGTTGTATATGAAAATAGGACAGACAAGACTATTATATTTAATTATAGAATGATATAATTTGATGTGGATTTAGATGTCTATCTTATTTATTAACGTTATATTTATTGGGTTATATTTACTAAGAAAGTGTTGTGCATCAAAATATGATGTGTATTTTGATACCAAACTACCAGAGATGCACGTACCTTGTTATGGTAGTGAAGGTTTATTTTATCTGGTTTATGAAGTTAAACCAGAACATCTATTTGTGTTCATGTTACCAGTGACATAATATTATTATTTAGATGTACATGTCAATACTAGGGAAAAAGCAAGAGGTTTTGATTTCCCCAATGGTCATTTTGGCTCATGACAAATGTCTATGCAGTGCTGATTATGCATTATGTTTGATGATAATCAAATTATATGCAGTATAAGGAAGTGGAATTGTATTCTATAAATGACCATGATTATTTAGATATAGGAACCATGAAAATATGAGCAGTTGTTTTCCAGATGGTATCTGATTTATATATTTTTTTAATTTGTGTGTAACAAACAAGGAAACTAAATTTTCCTTTACCATTGGTATTGTTCAGAAATGAACCGATATATCTACCCGTACCAATGTGAGGATTGTGGGAAGAGCTTTCCAAGAAAAGATCAACTTGGGAGACACATCCAACTGAGAGGGTCCAATGTAGGTGGTGCCACTACAGCCGGCTACAGATGCGTACCGTGTTAGGAAACACGAGCTCATCCACCAGAAATACCTGAACTTAGAGCCCATGGCTACGCCAAGCTATACCAGAGGTCAGGTAGAGTCAGTGGTGCAGGTTCCCGACATTGATGACAGTTAGATGCAAGTATGCCTGATTTTGCTGACCTGCTGGGGATTGAGCCCCGTACACCATCACCGATGAGGGACCTGATAGGAACATCAGCTGTAGCTAGTCCTCCCCCTGAAGCAGTCGTCCCCTCGGATCAGTTGTTCTCAAGGTATTTATCTCCGGTAACATCACCAAGAGGACTTACTCTGATGAACCAATGGAACCACTTCCAGCCAGTGTCACCAGCATTGCACCCCTAATCGAAGAAGCCGGCAGCCAGACCAGCACACCAGAGATCAGTGCCACCAGCAGTCTAGGTAGTACATCAGTATCTCGAGGAACCTCTGGACGTACCAGTGCTTGACCTCTCCAGCAGACAGGTCATTGTACCAGTGCTCGACCTCTCCAGCATGCAAGCCAGTACACCAGTGACCAGTGCGGGGATGGCCACAGGAACCACAAGCCAGACCAGTGACTGCACAAGATCTTACTAGCAGTCAAGCATAGCTAGTATACCAGTATCCAGAGCGGCAATGACCAGTGGAACCCCCGGTCAGACCAGTGTACCAGTCACCAGCAGTCCAATCAACGCACCAATGGATTTGACCAGAAAGGAACGTCTGTCAAAACCCAGTAAGTCCGTCAGTGAGACAGCATTCCAGGATGAACCCTTGGACTTATCCGTCAGGGTCAGACCCACTACCAGGGTCATCCCATCACAGTCATTCACCAATGTCATAGACTGTACCACTACCATATCCAGAGGATTATGGAATCCCATAAGCATAGAGGTTGATCCAAGAGATAAGAGTTACAACCACATGTGCCATGATCCGAGGTTGTTCTTTGCTGGAGCACCCTCGGCCTACATGGATCATCCTCTAGCCAGTACCCTTCAGGAGAAAGCCAACCTTTGCAAAAGGAACCAAAAGTCTCAATACCAGAGGCACTTGAACCCTGTTGGTCTTAGAAACATCATGAAAGAGGAAAGACGGGACAATTTATGAAATGAGGGACATCTGGACTGCCAATTCAACCACCGAGGAGTAGGTCATTTTTTGTAAGGTAATATGTTAGGTAGGTTTGTTATAAATAGGTGTCCTTTATTTTTAGTTCGAGGACGAACTCTTTTTCCCTGGGTGGGGGGTGGTGTAACGAATAGGGTGTAAGGCATAGGAGATAATATTGTTTGTATGTATGTATATATATATGACACTTTTATTTATTCTTGTTACTCTGGCATATTTTCACTTTGTTCTTGTTGTCGTTGATACCGTGCCGTATTCCGGTGTCTTGAGTAACTGTCGCGACTGTGATATGATTGAATGAACAATGTTCTTGTTTCAGGTATCGCCATCGCGAATATTTATTGTATGTAAATTGTTGTTATTTTATATGGGAAATATGTAGTTAAGACAGAGTTCGTTCTCATTGTTTGACCGAAAGGGGGGGGCCTACGACAACTTCCCAATGTTTTGTTCTCCTTATAAACCTTGTGTCACATTCTCTTACCTATTTCATTCATTCATGTTAGGTTTATATATTGTACTTGTGCTTGGTTTCTACAAGAATAAGATTTATTAAGCCCGTTTTTCCCTTTCATCTTGATATGACAAACTATGTTTATACTTTCCGCCATGTATCCTTGTGTGTAATTCATAGTGCGCATGTGTATCACCTCACACTTTGTGTGGTCCTGTTGACGGTTATAATTACCGTGGGGACATCCGTAAGAACGGACCAATCAACGACGACGATTCACGCCACAACCGAAAGTATGGAGTCTGCGTATATATAAAAGGGCGTCGTCTGCACACCACAGGAGCGAACCTATCAGACAGAAGCGAACATATCACGGCAGCGAACGTATCCCACAGCAGCGAACCTATCCCACAGAAAACTACCATTTTATACCAAAAGAAACGTTAAATCCAGATATCTGTACATTACCAGTACGTTTTCATTTTTTTTTACACATACTTGACCTAGATGTTTTACTACGTTTTACTATGACTTTACGACGACCGACAATTCCATAGGGGAGACCTCATATTTATTATTATCGCTCACGGGGAAGTTATTTTATTGTTGTACTTGAATATTTTATAATTTACACTTGAACATAATAAATTGCTTTGATTAAGAACCTATATAATTTTTGCTATAATAAACTTTTATCCTTTGGATAAGACCAGTGCCTTTCGACCAGCCATTCTACCAATGGTAGCCGTGTCGGACATTTTTGAATTTTTTTTGGAAATATATCAAAAGAAAGCTTGTGTAAAATGCAGTTCAATGGTGTTTATTTTAACATTCTATGACAAATAGTATAGGAGATGTTCAATTTTGAAATTTCTGCCAAAATTCTGACATATCTCAACTTAAAAAAAAAATACTTTGAAAATGCATGCAATCTCATCAAATCACTCCCTACTTTGTTTAACAATGATATTTCTAACATTAAAGCCACAAAAAAAAATTTTTTATAACCTACCATGGAAGTACAATAGTGATCCAGTAAATTGAAATTAAATTTGACATATGCGTTTATATCATTGTTTATAGCTATTCAGTCTACCTTTTGCAGAAGAGTTCACTCACAGAAAAGTAATTTNAAAAAAAAATACTTTGAAAATGCATGCAATCTCATCAAATCACTCCCTACTTTGTTTAACAATGATATTTCTAACATTAAAGCCACAAAAAAAATTGTTATAACCTACCATGGAAGTACAATAGTGATCCAGTAAATTGAAATTAAATTTGACATATGCGTTTATATCATTGTTTATAGCTATTCAGTCTACCTTTTGCAGAAGAGTTCACTCACAGAAAAGTAATTTAAAATGTCATCATTTTACACTTTATACCTTATATCAGAATAACAATGTCTGCCCTGCTGGCGTCGTCCTCTAAATGATGGTAGGTATAAACTGCTGGGTCCTCGTCATATATCACATTGAACCATTCCGGGAAAGACGACACCTATTTTTATCAAAAATAAAATAACACATTTAGAATATAAGCTGAACATTTTGAATAATATGTCATGTAGGTAAATAATTAATAAAAACTAAATTTATCATTTAATATAAATGTATCAAGACGGCATCAAAAAAATATTTGTTCATGTGCACTTTGTATCTTTTCTTAAATCTGCAATGTACAATAATGCATTATCTGTACATTTTTGTCTAACTGGACAATTCTGCATCAGTTTATTTAGTTTTCATGATCAATAAATTTGAAAATTGTGGTTGTTTCATGTCATTCATCTTATATTGCTATAATTAAACAAGTTACTGATGAGAAATCTGAAAATAAATGGTACAAAGTTCAAAGATATCTAACATTTGTCTAATAATTATATTACTAATCTTACTATTAAAACATGATGTACAAATTACCATTTTCCTTACTAAAGCAGAATTACACTACCTATAAACATGTATTTATGCACTAGTACAACAGACATGTATTAGAATACAAAATGTATGTTAAGTGTAAAATGACATAAAACTGGTACAAGAAAGCAATGCATGTGCAAGTATAATTGTGCGATATATAGTAAAATATGTACAAGGCAAAATGATTGAATGACATTCCAACATACCATTCAGATGCAACTAATGGCTGCAGACAAAGACGTCATACGGAAACTAGAGGCTCCCAGGAGACTGAATAGCTCACCTGGCTCAAATGGCACGATAATGCATAGTGGTATCCAAGAACATAAAATGGTAAAATTGTTTTACCAACAATCCATTTCAGGACTGTATCTTGGTAAGAAATCATCTGACAAATATGCCCTTTTTATCTTTTTGTAGACCTTAATGAGCTGAAAATTTTTCATTTTAAAGTTTTCATTTATTGCAAATAGTTTTTGAGATACAAGACAAAATGTGAGGAAATTGTGAATAAAGGTCCATAACTCCTAGACGGGCCTTTACAACTTTTTCCAGATTTCAGAGTAGGTTGATCTTGAGATGCTGATCATATTTGCAATCCATCAAATTTTGATGTTTGTTTGTGGGGTATTACCTGACCTGTCAAGAGTGAATTCTTACCTGTGAGATAACCTTGCCATGATACCATTTCTCGGTTCCATCAATCATAAACATGTGTTTGATTCGTTTTCCAACCAATAGATGTCTTTCTGTTTCAGTCATAGTGTCTTTAACGATGGATTGTTTAATAAGATCTTTAAGGTTTATTATTAGCTCTTCTATGCTCAGCTGCTTTCTCGATTTAGATCCTTGTTTTGCTTTAGTCACATTAAAAACGGTTTTGTCGTCAGGGATATGATTTAGAACTTCTTTCCTAAACTTGAGTTGTGCTTTTATAGCCTCAATTTTTTCGTTGTTTTTTTTATATGATAAAACCATATTATCAATTTCGGTTTCAGATTGCCATAGGACATGTACAAGAATGTCGTTAGTGAACTGTTCTTGTTTCCTGATCTTATCTCTTCTCAGCTGCCCCCGTTTAGCTATTCTCTCATTCATTACTATCTTTCGATTCTCCTCGATTTGTCGTAATCTTTGTTTATATTTCTCACGGAGTTTTTTTTACATTTTTTTAAGCTAATTTCATCAATTCATTTTGTTCATGTTGCTCTTTTGTGTTATTCAAAAACATTATACATGCCTCAGCTGCCATTGTTTTTGTACTCGGCTTTGTTCGAAGAAGATAGTCTAACTTACCAAAAACACTTTCGGCATAACATGATGTTTTTGGTGCTGCCTTAACCTTTTCTTTTACTTCATCACTTAACTTATGTATTTTGCCTCCTAGGAGATGGTCATGAAATAACCTACGACTTAATTTACACAACGCTGATAACAACACTTGCAATATCATATCAACTGTATTATCATACGCGCAAGGTTCAAGTAACGCATCAAAAATTGGGCCTTTCTCAATATATGTGTCATCTCCGAAAGGGAATATTTCACCACGCATAAACTGTGGAACATTTTTAGAAGCATCGTCAAGAAATGTAACCAGCTCAAGATACTTTGCATTCATGTCAATTATTGAAATATTTCTGTTTTCGTGTAATGAACATAACGGGCATGTCACAAATTTATATATCAACCCTAAAGCTTTTACACCAGCTACAAATTCTGTGGTTTTCAAATCAAAGAGTACTGATTTTAATAATCTATTTTCTGCCCCATAAGAATCCAAGAAATCTGTCATTTTATGATGAAGGAAAAAATAGAAGCAGCATTTTGAAAAAGAATGTTAAATCCAGAACCCCTGAATGATCGAAGTGGTAAATTTCTCAATCTGTGTTCATTTAAAAATTCCTTTACAAATGTCATGAAATTGCCATGAAATCCACTTTTATCGTCACCGCCAGACCCTTCTCCAAAAGCTTTCGATCCTGTTCTCACCAACCTAATAGACCCAGGATCATTGTCTTTATATAATATATCACAACAAGGTATATCACCATTAAAAATTCCTGTTTCAATTTCTTATAAACAAGATTTTGCAGTTTCCGCAAAGTTGACCAAAGCATGGAGTCCGCAAAAGAAATTGCATAGATTTCCAATATAATCTTTTTCTTCAGCAGTAAAAGTATTGTAATTGTGATACGTAAGTGGTAGTATTTCCTTTCTAAATTCTGTCAAAAGCTCATTAAATTTAACCTCTGTCGCCGTTCTGTCCGACATTGTAGCAACAATGTGACTCACAATATTATTAGATGTCTCCTTATTGTCAAGTCTACTTGTGTCATCTAAATCGCTTAAAATTTGATTGACAACTTTGAGAGTATCATTTGCAGACTTCGTTTCAGTGTCTCGTAAACCAAGAACCCAAAAGTTGCCTTTAGAATCACAAGCTTTGTATCCAATGAATTTACTACCAAACTTAGATGTTTCATCTGTTAAAAGAACAGTTTTTTCATCTCTAGCAAACACATCTGCCAACTGGGCATGTGAAATGTAAAGTCTCTGAATGTTCATGTCAAGAACCGACGTTCTACTGGGTAATTTATTAGGCCTAATATCAACCATTTTAAGGACAGAATTAATAACGGATGAAACTTTTGATGCGCTAACCTGGTTCTGCAACACCTCATAAATACATCGTTTTAGTTTAGGAGTATACTGTATAGATTTTACATCAAAAACAATAAGTTCTTTTTCCTTATTATTATCATTTAATAAGTCTTGTAAGTACTGAAGACTTTCCTCTAGCTCTCTAATTTGTTTTTCTTTTTCTTGTATTTGAATTTTATCCAGGCAATATTTTTCTCTGCTTGCAGTCCTTTTCAGATTAAGTTTAAACTTATCAAGATTTGAAGTCGTAATATTCAAAGTTTCTTTCACTTCTACATTTTTTTTTTCCAAGACATGCATTTTGTTCCTTAAACTTTATTGTTTTATCTATTAGAAAACTATTCTTGTCCTTTTCTTGTTGCAAAGAAGTATTTAAATCAAGTGAATCATTTGATGTTATTTTAGCAACACGTTTGTGAGTTTCACATATGGGAAAACTATAGGGGTGAGATAAAAATGAGTCATACTTCTTGGCCCCACTTTCACGGCTTAATGATTTTTTCAAAGTTTTAACATTGCAAATAAGTTTTTCAACAGACTTTTCATAAGATTTGCCATGAGGCTTTTCTATAGCATTATCAGACTCTACCAGAAATTCAATGCATTTGGCTTTTCCATGATTCGAATGGAAATCGACAACATCTTTATTGAGAGGGATCTACTGTGATTGTGAAGTCATCTTGTATCATTAATGTTTACTGTAAGCCTAATATTAGCGTTTGTCACCATGAATCTGTCTTTGGCCTCAAGTTTCCGAGGATATCCTCATCTTGATTAATGGATTCTGAGATGCAATTTTCAATAAAAACAGCAAAGTCGGTTATTACTGATAAATGTTCTGTTTGTACAGTTACTGATGATACCAAACCCCCGCTTTCTAATGTTTGAACATCCTTATCAACATAACTGGAGTGTCATCGTCAGCAAGTGTGTTTTCAACTATGAACGAATCACATGTCGACAAAACAGTATCTTAATTAAATTTTAGATTGAAAAGTGGAGCATCCCTTCCCTTAAGAAGAAAGCTTGTGTCTGTTTGGACTACTTTGTTTGAAACCTGTAACAAAATATCCATACAATATTTGAAAATGTTTGATCAACATTAATGGACTGGTCAGTGCACAAAAAGATGCAACCCCAACCTTTGTCCTCCAATCTTGAAATCATTTTGCTTTGTACCCTAAACATTGTTGTTAGTTGTGCCCTATCACCATCATTTATATCAGGTAACATAGAAGGAATATGTGTGTGCAATTTAGGCATATTTTTGTTTAAATAGTTTGTTTCCCCTTTTGTGTACCATCTCTGATAATTTAATACTTTGATTTTCTTTCAACATAAGACAACTTTCTGGAACATTGTGAAAATATTGTTTTACATTGCAAAGGGCAAAGTTTTATCCTAATGATCAGTTATTAAAGAGGAAACAAACATTTTAATTTTAGCCTTAGTGAATATAAGTTGCAAGACTACATGCGTTTAGTTACAACAATATGCGATATAAGCATTGACTATATGTAAAGCATGATGATAATATACTGATGAGACTATATATTGACTTTTCTCTGCGTATATATACAAGCATTGACTATATGTTATGACAGGGAGCACATACATGCAAATCACTCAGAGGCAGGGATCAACTCGGAATTTTGATTGAAAGGGTCAATGACGCACTACTTTCAGTAAGAGTGGGCCTTACCTGAATTCCGGCTAAAATTTTCAATGAAGGAATCATAAAATCTGAAATTTCAATGGTCGCCCATTCAGTAAATTTTCAGGGATGATTCCACTATGTAATTTGGGGCCGCTTGGTGGCCCAAATATCACCAGCGGCCCCAACATAATTGCAAGTAAATTAAAATTCCCAATTTCGGTATTATCGATATTTCCGGAAAATGTCCATCAACGATGCAGATTATATACCACCCCATGATTTATTCATAACTCCCAAGTTTTCATTGTCAATGAAGTTTCTAGAATGGCATTAAATTCCGTTTTCATATTTATTAAAATCTCAGACAGAGACTTGAAATTTGTTTATTTATTCTGTCAGACCGGCACCTTCCCATTTGAACTTCTCCTTATTCCTGTTCGTAAACTATGCAATATATGTATGCAGACTGACATTACTTTGCTCACAATCACATACAAACTCCCTGTCTAATTCAACTGTTTACTAAATTGTCATTATAGACAAGTTTGACTTCACACAAAAGCATTCCTACCAAAATTAGGATTTTTTTCTTAGGTCAGATGGGTCAGGATTCAATTTAATTTTTGGTGGATCTAACTACATAAGGGGTTGATAGGGAACCCCCATCATCACATATGGTATCCTATATAAAGAGATACCCCATCTATTTATAGTATGGTACCCCTATATAAAGGGATATCCGGTTGATAAGATACCCCAATGGATTTACCCCCATCATCATATATGGTACAAAGATACCCTACTATATATGGTACCTTATATATAAAAAAAGATACCATAGAGTATCCTATATCAAGGGATACCAATTAGGAACCTATCATCATATCAAGAGATATTATTCTATGTATACATTTCCTATCCTCGTATTTGGTATTTAAAGCCAACAAATATTGATCGTTTATCCTGATAAGCAAATGACCATTAAGCGATAATATGAATTCAAATAAGATCAAATCTTTGATTTAAATCAAACGTAGACGTTGTGTATAAATTGTACAATGGTACTCTTTATAAAGATATACCCTTCTATTTATAGTATGATACCTATGTTTAAGTAATGTATCAAAGGATCCTAATGTTGATAGGGAACCAGCACCCTATAATATATGGTACTCTCGATTTCAAATGGATACCAAAAGTAATAACGGTATCAAAGGAATCTATTGTCAAATCTAACAAAATACACCATAAAGATTTCAATCAGTCAAATCTGTTATATATGATACAACATGGTTTATATGTTATTGTTTTAATTTATTGGTATCCATATTGATACCCCTGAACATTAAAGATGATTTAGATCATGTTTAAAGATTAGAGTGCTACGATACTTTTGTTTACACTATATTGAAAGATACTTCACAGTTCAAGAATGATATGCTCTTTCAATTATTTAACGTACCAGCTGATGACAAGATTCAATGATGGTTTAGATCATGTTTAAAGATTAGATTGTTATGATACCTTTGTTTACACTATATTGAAAGATACTCCACAGACATGACAAACAGACAATCAATTATGAGTAAAACACATAAAATGGGGAAAGGTTGAATATCTCAGTTCATTATATCTACATACATCATTTCCAAACTCGCCAACAAACAATTCTTCTTGAAGCTGGATGTTGACCATCAACAAAACTACATGAGAACATCTAAATGTCAAGTCAGTTTTCATTAAAAACCTGATCATAAAGATATTCACTATTTTTTTGTTTTTTCCCCTTCTTTTATCATCTTTATTTCCAACAATCGAAAAGTAACTAATACTATGATAAACATAAAAGTCAAATGGAACCTTTACAGTGTATTACAATTCACTTAAAAATTAAATCAAACAAAATCAAAAATCAATAACCTAAATATATATGTTCATGCAAATATTGGTATGCAAATCATAGCTATACACAAATGTTGAAATGGCAGTGTATTTAACTGTTAATTGAAAATTATGACTAGAATGTAAGGCAAATGTGGCTAATAAACTTATCTATTGATAACATAACTGTATAAAAAATATATGAATCATATCAATAAACATATGTTGTCAAAAATGGTTGAGTATTTACATGTACATAAATTATGTAAGCATGGAACAAATTATCAATTTAAAAAAAATTAAGTTTTTTTGGGGTTTTCCTAAAATGAGGTTATACTCATATACTAAATGGAATATAAACCACAAGTTAGGACAGACAAGATGAATCAAATGACAAAGATAATAATAACTAAAGCTTCACATAAAAAACAAAATAAATCCTTTGACAATAAAGACACTACCTGTTATATATATACAAAATATACCATCAGAATTATCTGTCACTTCTGGGGAAACGAAGATTTTCAAGGCAGAACAAAATTAATAGAGACCAAAATGACACAGTCGCCAATTTGTCATCAAAAGATCTAAAACCTGCTGAAATTCGTATACTCTCTAAAGGACTTAATTTCTGTCCCACCCCTAACAAAATCAATGAGGAGCAACTATCAACTGATCTCGACAAATTTGCTAGATCTCTTCGAATTAAAGAGTATTTCTCAGCCAAAGAGAGAGACTGTCCTGTAGATGGGTCGTCCGATTCGGAAGATGATAATGAAATCCCTCTTCCTAGCTTTAAGAAAAAAAAGTTCATGGATTCCAAGACCCAGCAAAAATACAACTTTAGAATCCTTTATTGATTTAGTCAAAAATGATGTCCAGACAGCAGCCAGCACGAACATACTTAACCCATAACAACCTGACTCCAGCAGAAAAGGGTGCGCTACAAGAATTAAAGGAAAGGGATGACATTGTCATAAAGTCAGCAGACAAGGGTAGCGCAGTTGTTGTTATGGACAAAGTAGATTATTTAGAGGAGGCAAACAGACAACTGACGAATGAAAGATTTTACAAAAAACTGGGCTCTGACCCAACGGAAGAATTCAGCACTAAAATAACACAGGAGCTAGAAATTATGAAAGAACATAGTCATATCGACAAGAACACTTTCGATTATTTGAAACCAGACAAACCCAAAGCCGGACGCTTCTATCTATTACCTAAAATTCATAAAGTCAACAACCCCGGGAGACCCATTGTTTCAGCAAATGGGCACCCCACAGAAAAAATCTCCGAATTCGTCGATTTCCACCTTCGAACTCATGTAGAAGCGTTACCCTCACATTTGAAAGACACCACTGGTTATCTTAAAAAAATGGAATCCATGAACCCCCTTTCTTCGGGGACCATTCTTGTTTCGATGGACGTTACGTCATTATACACTAACATCCCACATAATGACGGTATCGAAGCATGTCGAGAGGCCTGGGACCAAAGAGCCGTTAAAGAACCACCAACGGAATGTCTTGTCCAGTTGCTCACATTGGTACTGTAGCATAACAATTTTACATTTAACGGAGAGCATTTTTTACAAATCAACGGAACAGCTATGGAAACAAAGATGGCACCTTCATACGCCAACATCTTCATGGGGAAACTTGAAAAACTAATCATACAATCTGCACCTCACAAGCCACTTTCCTGGTTTCGTTTCATAGACGACGTTGACATGAAGTGGACCGAGTCGGAAGAAACCCTCAATCGTTTCTTTCACCATGCCAACAATGTTCACCCCACTATAAAATTCACCCATGATACATCTCGAAATAACATCTCCTTTCTGGATACTTACACCACCTGTGAAAATGATATTATGTCAACTGACATATACAACAAACCGACAGATAAACATCAGTACCTGTCCCCACAGAGTTGTCATCCTAAGCATTGCACCAAAAGTCAATGGTCAGTGTCAAAAATGTGATTCGAGACGATGTATGACGTGCAAAAACATCCAATGCACACAAAAATTCAGCAGCACACATACAGGAGAATAATTCGTCATATACTGCAATGCCAACTGCAAGACAGAAAATATTATCTACCTCCTGGAATGTGCAATTTGTGGCCTTCAATACATCGGAGAAACTAAACAACAACTTAGTAAACGCCTGAATGGCCATAGAAGTGATGCCAATTGCAAACCTGACCTTCCACTCAGCAGACATCTCAGATCGACGGGCTACCATGATTCTTTCGGCAAACTGAAGGTCACCATAATCCCAAGTGGGATGATAAAAGCAGACAGGAAAGGGAAAGCTTCTGGATTAGAAAACTTAAGACCTTATCACCGAATGGAATCAATGAGAAAAAATAATATCCTTTCTTGACTCCTATTTTTGTTGGTCTCCTCCAGTCCTATTGGAACATGCAGTTTGCTCAATCGGCCCATAGTATATATTCCACACTTTGGTGTGCCGTTATTGTGATTGAGTGTCATACCGTTTTCAAAAATATTTTTGACAGTTCTATTTGACACATTTACCAATAATGTCTCATTTTTATTTTTATTTCTAATTCAACATTTATTTAAATGAGTAGCCCTATTGTATATGTATATTATTGTTATTGTACTTTCATTAATTTATATGTAGTATTTCAATTCTTTTATGTATGTAATTTCATATGTGCAATTTCTGGTTCTTTTGTCCCGTAGATGGACCGTCAAAAACTTTTTTTTTTTAAATTAAGACGCCGTATTGGTTCTAAATATTATTTAAATAGACATTGATAAAATCCCTCGGTAGGACGAACATTTTGTCATTCAACGAAGTGTTTAATTCTTTATCACTTTGTTTTGTGTACTTGGTGTTGTTTTACAAACCAATTTATAGACGTTTATATATATATACAATGTATATATATTTATTTCCAATACAAAAGTAACTAAAAATAAAATGAAATAAAATGAAACCTTTCCAGTGTAATACAATTTACTTAACAATTAAATGAAACAAAATATAAAATTAAGACCCACAACATAAAAAATATATACATGTACTACATGCAATTACTGGTATACTTAAGCTTATATACACCATTATTCTTTTAAAAGAAAACATATTTAATACAAAATACAATACACTAGTCCCCCCTCTCACCAAAGACCAACCCCTCATGAAAGGCTACTTCACTCAACATTTCAAAGGCCTTATAAGAGGGGGAGTACTGTATTCCTCATAACTATACACACAAGATGTCACCGAAGACCCAAAAAAAAACTAATGGCTCAGTCTGAAATTTTAAAAAGTTATCAAATCTCAAAATATTGAAATGAATACAAAAGTTATTCTTTATGGATGATTTCAGAAATTTAAATTCATATTTATTTTTGAACCAGCATATCTTTTAATGTCAACAAATGTCCCATACATTGTACCACAAGTTACTGTATTACCGATACACTATATTCTTTAATAACAAAACACAAACACACACACATGACTCAGACGTGGGATCCTTAAGGATTTGGTAGTGTGACCTTTTCCTATGTAGAATTGGTGGATTACCTATTTGTCTTAATAAAAAACATATTTTAAAAGAAAACATGCATTTAATAAATCTCTCAAGTTGTGTACCCAAGTTGTCAATCAAGACTAAAAAAATATTACTGGAATTTTAAAAAGTTGCCAAACCTCATGAAAATGACACATTGAAACAAATACCAAAGTTATACATGTTGTATGAAATCAGGAATTTGAATTCAGATTATTGAACTAAATGCAGCTTTTAGTGTTAATATATGCACCATGCAATATATCATGGTTTACTGCATCACAACTTTTTAATTACGCTACATGCCTACCTCCAGAAAAAAAATCACTTATACACATGAATCATAAGTCGGGTTCTTAAATGAATTGATGGTGTGACCTTTTCCTATGTGAAATTGGTGAACAACCTATTTCTTCTACTGCTTGCATAGATACTGATAGCAGGGGCATAGACTGGGATCTGGTAGTAGAAACCGGTAGTGGTCTAAATGGAAAGTCTACTGTGCCACTTTTATCCTTGTGAACCATGATCACTTTCCGCACAATGGCAATTCCAATTATACATATTATGACCAATGTAGAAATACCTCCCCAGACAAACAACCCTGCAAATCATATAAATTCAATTAACTGTTGTTGTTGATCTATAAATGTTATTCATTTGATGTAAATTATAAAATTCATATACCTTTCATACAGTTTATTAATTTTGTCTAATATGAAAATATTTATTAACCATTAAAATGTATCCATAGGACATATACACTTGACAAACAGGAAGTTGATGTATGACCTGGATGAAAATCACACACACACATAAAAAAAATATACAACCTATCATGCTGAGGCTGTATAAAGAAAACCTCTCTTAAAAAAAATATGTATATGTCTGATACATTCATAATTTGATGTTGTAACAATACCAACATTAAATTTAGTTGAAGGATTATAGTAATATTGGATGTTTTAATCATATGTAGGAAACAACTCGGAAACCATGCATATATTAGTATGCATACCAATGGTCTCTGATGTGTCTGTACTAAACGGTTCAGATGGACTTATGGTGGCTGTTGTAGGATCCGAGACCTTATGTGTACCAATGGTCTCTGATGTGTCTGTACTAAACGGTTCAGATGAACTTATGGTGGCTGTTGTAGGATCCGAGACCTTATGTGTACCAGTGGTCTTCGATAAGTATGTACTAAGCTGACTAGTTGGACTAACATTGAATGTTGCTGGTTCAGAAACCTTCGTTATAATAAACGTACCAGTGGTCTCTGATGAGTCTGTATCAAGTGGACCAGTTGGACTCGTGACAGTTGTGGTTTCAGTTGGAATCGCAGCAGTAGTGACAGTTGTTGGGTTTCTGGTGGACCTTGTGGTAGGGGGTTCTTTCATGTACACACCTTAAAACATTATAGTGAAAATAAAAATATTTAAGGTTCTTCTAAAGTCAAAATCTAGGACAATGATATAGACATTAAAACCAAAATGCAGGTCAAGCCAACATCTGTTTTCCTGAAAATTGCAGTTATTTTGAAATAGTGCTCAATTTTCATTGGGACCTTGCTAGAACATGAAGGACACAAGACATACATGATATGGGTTTTTTTCCTTTAGCCATGCATGTGATGACAAACCATTGCTAGCTTGTTCGGCCTTGACTGTTTTAGTAATAGTAAGCATCAATTTTATCCAAAACAAATCATATTTAAAGCCTGTAGATTTTTTAAATCTACTGCTCATTTTGCGATGTTGACCTACCACACCATGAATTCCGAAAATATTCCAAAATGCCATGCATGTGATGACAAACCACTACTAGCTTGCCCTGCCTTGACTGGTTTAGTAATAGTAAGCATCAATTTTATCCAAAACAAATCATATTTAAAGCCTGTAGAAAAATCTCTACTGCTCATTTTGCGAAGTTGACCTATCACACCATGAATTCCGAAAATATTCCAAAATTAAGAATAATGTATTTAATAACATGTTCGATATCAATCATTTTCCACTAAATTTCGGTCCATTACTCGTTATATTTTAAAAGAAAATAAATGTTTGTTGTTTATATCATTGTCCTAGATTTTGACTTTAGTTTAGAAGAACCTAAAAGTTTATTTGTTATTTTTAGTTCTATGTAAAAAAATATATGAAAAAGAAGTTATACATACATTTGTTTTCCATACATCCTTCGGATATACATCCAATATTATCAATTATCCGAATATGTGGCGGCTCCGAATCTTTGTACGTTATGTTACAACAGTCAGTTGCCCATGGATTCATGTGTACATCTATAATAGGTTTATTGTGATATTTGATGTAGATATCCCCTCCAAAACACACACATTCGACAACAATACCTGATTCATATGTGCAAAAATTCTCCCCCCGAGAATTTGTCATAGAGATACATAAAGTAACTACACCCAAACACACAACCGAAATTTGCCAAGCCATCTTGTCATTTGACTAATCGCACGATTTTAGAGAGTCGTAAGGACGTTTCGTAAACGATTTTTATATTTAGTTCTTTTAAAACACACAGAAGGAAATAGGAAGAATTTTGTCTGATTAAAAATTATTGGAAAACGTTCTTTTACATATAAACCACAATCAGGAGAAATCGTAATAACAATACATCTCTCATTAATCGATTCCGATCCTATTTACCACTCCCGCCATAAAAGAACGGGGGGAAGGGAAAGGCCGGGAAAAATTTATTCGTATACTAGAGGTTCAAAAAGGGGGTACAGGTCTGACGGTTGACGGTAAAATTTGTTATGAAATGCGGCTAATGCTAAATTTAAGCACATAACGATAAATTACGTAACTTCGGCAGAACCCACACTTTGACGATTAACGATATTGGTGGGTTTTTTTTCAAAAATAATTGTGTGGCTGTTTGACGAATCACGCTAAGAAATGTATTACGATTCATGCTGAAATTTTGATGAAAATGACGCTTACGCTAGCCGAAAAGGGTCATTTGACGCTTGAATGCCACTACCACTCTCATATCGTGGGAACCTTATTCAAAAATCTATAAATTCTGATATTTTGAACGCTACTACGATTATAGAACTATCATTCTTTTCTTTTTTCTTAATGTGAAAAGTACACAAAGTATTAACACTTCATCCGAAAATTTGTCTCTTGATATCTATCTTTTTTTAAGATTCGGAACAAGGAGTCTCTCATTACCACTTTTTGGAGATAACCAAATATAAATTATATCTTTTTGGAGATAAGGAAATATAAATTATATTATAGGGTGACATAAATCTTTTAGCTCTACAAAAGGAGAAAAAAACATTTGCAAAATAAAGAAATTTAACTTTTTTATGTCCCATTTAGATAAGATCGTGATCGATTTATTTTGATATCTGAATGGTCAGTCTTTTCTTTTTTTCTTACTGTGAAAAAGAACACAAAGTATTAACAATTCATCTGGAAATTCGTCTCTTGATATCTATCTATTTTAAGTTTTCGGAACAAAGAGTCTCCATTACCACTTTTTGGAGATATGAAAATATAAATTATATTAGAGGGCGACATAGAAAATTCTGGATGAATCTGTTAGCTCTATAAAAGGAAATTTGCAACCAGGAGTTCTGAACTGCAGCTGAAACTACAACAACATGACCCAGAAAATGATAAATGAACAGCAAGTGCTACTTTATTGGGTTTTTTCCCCCATATTTTTATTATATTTATGTATTGTCTTTTTGCAAACAAAAGGATAACAATAATTTACTTTAATTTTTTGGATACTCTCTAACAAATTAAGCGACATCATTCACTATTATTTTTTTTTAATTAGGGTGGGCAATTTAATGTATGTGACAGAAGACCTGTTTTTTATATGTTTATTGAATTCAAAATTGTTGGAGTCAAAGGTCAGATAAGAGTTATTTTAATATTTATTTTATTTAAAAAATACAGAAGAATATTAGAGCGGACGAATCCATTTATTTATTAAATTTGAGACGAAATCTAAAAACAACGATTTGTATGAAAATTTGGAGTGACGAAATCTAAAGATTTAAACACCAACATGGTATAGCCTTATACTTTTAACTTTTTTTCAAAATGAAATATGAATATATGTTGTACCGAGTATCATTTTATTTAATAATCATGAAAATTAATTGAAGCAGAAAGGAAATTACTGTTTGTAATGATACTAACAAATTTGAAATTCTGCAAACATGGAACAAAAGTCACTGTAAAAAGAAATGTGTTTAGAGCCTAAACGTTTTCTTAAACACTATTTCTGCAACAAATTTGAAACATTTTCTGAGCCTTAACATGTAGAAGAAAATGTTCTTAACATGTATTGCTTTTTTGTGTGTAGTTTGTAAATGTGTTTAGATAAAATGTGTTTCGCTTGTAAACATGATTAGGTGGAATTTGTGTTTTGCTGTTAATATATTTTTAGCTTACCTGTATACTTTTCTTATATTTCTTTCTCTTGCTTGAAATATCTGAATCTTCACCAGTTATTCAAGTTATGGCCAATAATGACAATAAAGTAACCAGCCAAAAACATGATCATTTCTCAAAAATGTGTTTTTTTATAAATTCTTTTCAATTCTTGTTCAAGCACATGTAATGTAAGCCTAATGTAGAAAATTTTGTTGAAATAAAAATATGAGTCTTAAGCTAAAAATGTAGAATTTTTTACAGTATACATTTTCAAATCAATGTGAAAACAAATCTAGAGAACATTTACACGTAACAATTAATTTTTAAAGCATTTAAAACTTTCTTCCACAAAAAACGCTGATACCGTAGACGGCTTAAACTAAAGGAATTTTACACTTACTCGTTTCATCTTCATTTGCGACGAAATGTTCCTCATAACTCTTAACAACAGAAAATGGAAAGCACTTTCGTTCACTGCTCGGTTTTTGAATTTCCCACATGTTTGTTTTGCGTATGCTCGGTCAAACCTGTTAATTAGTGTTATTTATCAACTGGGAAAGGGATGGTAATCGGTGCAATTATACAAATCCCTTCTAGATACTAAGTAATATTTTGCCGCTGTATCGTGACTGAATATAGCAGACTGACTTGCATGGAATGGCAACGACCCAAAGTCAATCCTTTCACAAAATTTTAACAACAAAACAAAGGCTTTTTAGAGTCCTTTCCATGGTGTCTGTTTTTCATTTCTTTTTACTGAAATGTTATTGTTCAGTTTAATAGAAGCAGAAGCCGAGGACTGTCGACTTACTTCATAGTATAGACTGTTTAATTATTAGAAAAAATAAGCAAGTGAATAATCAAAACTGCACATGTTATCGGATTTAAGAAACATGTTCTCAACGTACACACATTAACTGTAAACGTGTATCATTTCTAAACATGTTTAGACTGTAAACATGCTAAACTCATCACTGTTTCTTATGTTTAGAGTATAAACATTTTCCAAAACATGTTTAGGTTAGACATATTACCTGAAGTGTTCTGTATCTAAACACATTTTTGACAGTGATATATATTTGATTTTTATTTTAGAAATAAATGCAGGGACATCAGAGAAGGAAAAAGCATAAGCGATGAAGGCAGTGTTGAAATAAGTGGAATTCAGTGAGTAAACTATTTGTTATATAGCAACATTTTTCATATTATACGTGTACATGCATACATATTTGAGAAAAAAAACAGGATAAAATATCTCTGTCATCGAGCGGATAAATTTTTAACTATTATGCAAAACGTAAAAACACAGCTGAAGTTGCCATATAATGAAAATGTCTTTTTTTTTTCAATGTGTGTTTTATTTTTAATTCTGACTCATGATAAACATACGATTGAAAGTGCAAAAAGAAAAAAATCAAAAGGTACATGTATACCCACATGTTAAATACCAAGAACATTCATATTTTGAAGATGTTGAAAGTTGCTGTACAGTTCTGGGCCTGCCATGCCTGTTTAAGGAAGATATAAAGCGTATTCTAATGACAGATGTGGAATACCAGACTTCTGAAGAGGTAATGAACATTCTAAATGGTAGAAAGTAAACCAAATATCACAAAATACTGGATAGAATCGAAGTATAACAAGTCAAGAATAAGTGAAGTACTTAGGCATTGTAATCTTGACTGTCTGTTCAAAATTTATGCAGGAACAATGTTTTATCTTTTAATATCACTTTTTTTGCCATCATGACCAATATCAGTTTATAGAATAGTGAAATAATTAGGAGATAACTGTATTCTGTTTGAATATTTGTTGATGTCAGTTCGGGAATATAATATTGAGCTGCAAATTGATTTTTCTGGTGACGTATCGGCATAGCCAAGAAACAGTTATTTGTGATAGTAAAATATAAGATTGACATCAGCAAGTATCCAACCAATTACAATACAGTTTGTTCCATTTTAATGCAGTGGATAAGATAATGCTTTCATTTTGATTTTCAAACTACTGCACACGTTCTTTTGTATTGCGCACAACGATCTGACAAGTAAAACATGTATTTTTACTCCCTGAAAATAGATTGTCGGTCAGTCTGATTTGTCGGCCTTTTCCAGATTTCATCTCGTGACCACTACCAATCTGGTTCCATCAAGTAAAATGTCAAAAAAGCAATATGGATGACAAAAATTACGAGGTCTCAACAGAGGACCATGAAATATATTCATAAATTACACATAAAATAAGCATACAGCATGCATTAAGAAACAAATAAACAAAAGTGAAGGCAACAGATGTTTTATGTTATGGAAAAGTTAAATGGGGAAACATAAACTCTGTAAATCAAACTAACCGATTTATTCAAGTGCGTGTAGGAATTTTGTGTCATGGATTTATACACCATATTCCTTCTTTCTTACGATTATATAATTGATCATTGATCAGTTAGTGTCAACTGAGAGTAACCGATGATCGGTTCCAAAATTCCACCGATTGAACAACACTAATTGCATTAGGGTACATTTAATAGACATCTGTTTGATTAATGTGTGTTTTGGGGACATCAGGGTGATTCTAAGCAAACAATTACAAGATCTCCATAGAAAAGAAATTATAATGTACACTTCTGTCTTGTTTATATGTTTCATGTAATATAACGATTTTTTTTTCCTTTTCAGCCGGCAAGAGTTGCAATTTGTTATGAAAAAGACATCCTTGGAATTGGAAAAGATGAATTCAAATTTGCAGTTGAGGGTGTCATAGTTTTTAAATGCAGTAACTTTTTGAAAGCTGTTGTTGGAATGATGATGGCGATCTATACATTTAACTTGGCATATCCAAAAGAACTTCATAAAACATTATTATTATTGCAGAAAGTATGTTTGTGCTTGAACGATGAATGCAGTTCAGATAAAAAAAATCTTAAATGTAATGTCCTTGATCAATCAGGCAATGTGATTCAGTTCTCGTCATTTACTTCAGTTGCTAACAATTGTTAAAATTTGTTTCCACTTAATAAAGACGTTCTTTATGTAACAAGTTTTTATTTCTGCATGCATTAAGGCAACACCTTTTTCATAGAGAAATAATTTTACAGCTATATGATGGAAAGATAAATGGATTTCAACAGTAAAAGTCAGTAGTTGGACTTGTTCACTGAGCTTCAGCTATTGGCGAGATGGTACATGTACTCGGGATGTCTGTTTGTTGTCACTTTCTGGTGTCTTCAATTCCTCTTGCACTGTTAAATGGATGTCAATAAAACTTTCAGGACTTCTTTATGGCCTAATGAACAGAAGATGTGCACGTCATATTGAGCTTTGACTCATTCTGCTTCTTGTTTCGAGACACAATGTCAGCTTGACACGTTCAGGAAAAGAAACTAAATGTTTCAAACCGAAAAATAAGGTTGGAGTGTTTTTTTTTCTCAGAAAATTCAAACAAACACTTGAAAAAAGGTACTTGCTGCTTTCTCAATAGTAACATTTACATGAATAAAAATACCATGATGATCAAACCTTTAATCAAATAAAAAAAAATCATATTTGTAGAATCATATTGATTGATTTCTTTAATCAAATGAGATTTAACCACTCATCTGTTTGATGGTTTGGTTAATCACTTTCAACTCTATCGTCCTGAATATAGCTGAAAAATTGTTCGCTGGACGTTAAACACCAATCAATCAATCAAAACTTTGATTAATCAAATTGATCACTATTTTCAATCATTTTGAATATAATGTTTAATCATTTTTATGAAAATCCTTAATCAAATTGATTAATTGGGTTATCGTCTGGTGGACAATCAGATTGATTACCTTTTTCAATCAAATTGACGATTTAGATCCAGCGACCTAACTCATTGAGCCACCCGGGCCCCCGGATTGGATCAAGGGAAATGGTGTAATAGGTAAATCTTTTTCACATAAAATGAAAAAGGCGTTCAAAATGATGAAAAACTTGTCCATGTTTTATGAGGTTTGCTTGTCCATGGACTGTGAGTTCGGAAACAGTACAATATACATCAAAGTATATCTAGTAGTTTCTGAAACTCACAGTTCATGGACAAGCAAACCTCATAAAACATGGACAAGTGAACTCACAGTCTATGGACGTGACACCTCATAGTTGTTCATAGACACTTACTTTGTTCCCAGTACAATTTTTAAGTATATCTAGTAGTTTCTGAACTCACAGTTCATGGACAACCAAACCTCATAATACATGGACAAGTGAACTCTTGAAGGACTTTTATGTTTTGAATAAAGTTTTTAAAAGAAAAGTGGGGTTACATGGCATAATATTCTTTCAGTATTGAATGGATAAATCCAAAGGAGTTCAAAGAATTAAAACCCTGAGCAGCAACCATTTTTAAAGAATTGAGTGACATACATGTGATGTACATCTAGTCCTATATTTATGGGCTTATATATCCCATAGTTCCCTGCATGTGGTACCACATGGTAAATGACCAAAATAGCTGACAATTTTTTTGTATGAATTTTCAAGAATCTTTATTTGTTAAAGATGTTTTGTTTGTACATTGAACATTTTCCATATTTTCGGAATGGCATGGCATTTATACTTGTGACAGATATAAAATGTAAACTAATTACTACATTTAGAGATGGCAGTGTTATTTTTGGGCTTTCATTTGAAGAAATGTTCTGTACTGAAAAAGTTACAGAATTCTGCAAATTTATGAACATCCACTTCGAGTGTGCCATATTTTTATGTGCGAATTGGAGACTATCACTATCGGCTAAAACACAATCAGGTAAGACAATTCAAAAAGGATCTTGTTATATAGATAGCATTTCATCATGCTTAGAGCAAGTGATTCCTGGTTACATGTATGTTATCCAATTCCCATTCCAGTGGTATACAACACTTTATACTTGTGTTGTTCTAAACAAAGATTATAAGTTCAATAACATTATAAAATTGGTCTTTTTTCAATGTGATATTGTGTCATTCTAAAAAACTATTCAAAACTTAAGGTGCTGTAGTTCCTAAATTGTGGGGTTTTTTTTTTAGATCACGTGATTTTTTTAACCAATTAGTTATTTTATCTTTCAAGATGGAAGACAACATCATTTTGATTTTAATACTTTGTGTTCTTTGTCTCTTACTTGGAATCATGATTGGAATTTTGGTCTTGAATATTTATAGTGTCTCGAAGGTGGAATGCTATGTTTGACGATGAAAGTTCGAATCATCGAGAAGATTTACCATCATACTAACAGTTCAAAGCTTAGTACACCTTACCGAACCGATAGAGTTGTTTTGGATTAAGGAGTTAGGTACTGCAATGCCTTACGGTTGCAATGATAACATCAAAGGAGTGGGAAATTTGTCAAGTCCTGGATGCAGCGACATCAACGTGATGAGCCTTTTTAATACTAATCCCAAGAACTAAACGTAACCATGGTCATAAAAAAATTCAGCATCAGAATGTTAAAAAGTCCTCTAAACCAAGACCGTTACAAGACACTTTTAACGATCTACTTTCTAATATACAGAAACCTCTTGGAATTCATCACATTCGTACTATCTTATTTTCACTACCTGTAAACTATCTCAAAGATCTTAGGGAGTTTGGACTTGACAAAGGAGGCGTAGATCTTTTTCTCCTAAGTACAGATTGTCAAGTATTATATGTGACGTGGCATCTTTTCAAACCAGTTCGATCTGAACCTCTTCATGATAAAAACAGAAAATTCCTCCATATTCCGTTTGCTAACAAAGGAATCGATGCTATTAACATCAGCAACATTCTTAATAGAAAAGAGGTCGTAAATGAAATTCCACCATATTTCAAAAATCAATCTGTTCCCATTGTCTCCTATAGCTACACTAACAGCATTGGCCGTAAAATTTTCAACTACAAAGAAGCATTGCAAGATATTAACATAGAAGAGTACCTCAATAACCCTCGGACTTGTGACTGCTCCCACTCTCCTATTCAATATAACCCATCTGGACATGTAATCACTGGTGATCTGAATATCATTCAACATGAGTCTCCGAAAGGTGATTTCTCATGGTCCTAAATTCAGAGACCCTCAACACATCAATTGGAAACATAATTTCAAGATAATTATGGATGCTGTTGAAGATTATGCCAGAGGGTGGATAAAGAGAGAAGTAGACCAAGATCCTGAGCTAGAGTCCTTGTCAGACTGGGTTAGAACAATTAGGTCTCTAGTACAAGGTCGGATTCACAAACTCAAAAATTGTGTTAATAGTCAACCTAAGTCTGTATTTATAGACCAAGAAGCTGTTAAGTGTCTTTCCTCTCTTCATGAAAAATATATTATCGTTCCTGCTTACAAAGCTTCCAACAACATTGTGTTTGTATGTAAATCATATTATTACGAATGCCTAATCAGGGAATTGGGCATAAATAACAACACCTCTGGTAATACCACATACAAACCAACTTCGTTCGACAAAGATGAAATCCTAGCTAACCACAGATCCTTCATGACCTCTTTAAACATTCCCTCTGGTAAAGAGTCCGAGGACATACCCTATTTGTATTGGATACCTAAACTCCATAAGACACCATACAAAGAAAGGTACATAGCGGGATCATCAACTTGTTCGACGAAAGAATTGTCTATTCACCTAACAAAGATTCTGTCTGCAGTATATGAGGGACAACAGAAATATTGTGAAACTGTTTACTCGCGTAGTGGCATAAATCACATGTGGATTTTGAAAAACTCGAAAGATCTTGTGGATAACCTTAAATCAAGATCTTTCTCTCAAGTATCCTCCATCAAAACTTTTGATTTTTCAACCTATATACCACCCTACCGCATGACAAATTAAAAACCCGCTTAAAAGAAACAATCCACAAAGCTTTCAGTCATAGAAACGATGGCTCAAAATTTGTTGTGTTAGGTTACAATTCCACATATTTTTCTAACAAAATTCAAAAAGGTAAAACATGCTACTCCGAGGAACAAGTGATCAGTATACTGGAATTCCTCATCGACAACATATATGTCTCCTTTGGAGGGACACTGTTTCAGCAGGTCGTCGGCATACCAATGGGTACGAATTGTGCCCCTCTTCTAGCCGATTTATTTTTATACTCATACGAGTCGGAGTTTCTTCAAAAACTTGTTAAAGATAAGATCCATGAAGCTAGAGCCTTTAATTTCACATACAGGTATATTGATAACGTTTTATCTATCAATAATTCTAGATTTGCAGAATTTCTTCCATTGATATATCCTCCAGAGCTGGAAATTAAAGAGACCACAGATACAGCTTCATCAGCATCATTTTTGGACTTGTACCTCGAATTTGACGACAGTGGTCAACTCAGTACTAAAATTTATGATAA
The DNA here is from genome assembly GCA_002080005.1 of Gigantidas platifrons. Classification (NCBI taxonomy): domain Eukaryota; kingdom Metazoa; phylum Mollusca; class Bivalvia; order Mytilida; family Modiolidae; genus Gigantidas; species Gigantidas platifrons. Next base: position 594,607 of record MJUT01065218.1, on the reverse strand, counting down.
ACGAGACGACTTCAATTTTAAAATCATAAATTTTCCTAATATGTGCAGCAATATACCAGCTTCTCCTGCATATGGTGTTTACATCTTGCAATTGATTCGTTATGCAAGAGCCAGTAGCAATTATTCTGATTTCTTCAAGCGTCATCTTTGTCTGAAAAACAGGCTACTGGACCAGGGCTATAAAAAGATTCGCCTTATTCGATCTCTTAAAAAGTTTATATTCCGATATCAACATCTTGTCGAAATATATTCTGTCTCTCTGCAGATACAATAGTAAAAGATACATTTTCATATAGTGAAAATGTATAAAAAGTCGAGTGACATACAAGGATAAAATTTATTTTTAATGCACCTACCTAACACACGGCTATATCATATATCATTGGAAAGGTAAGAGTGTAGATTTCAGTTTGCCCGGTCGTAAAAGTTAAATATGGTGCAATTTCTTTTAAATCCGGGTCAAAGGTCAAATATGAAATTTTTCAAATTTTACATAATGAGCTAATTTGAAGCAATTAATTAACTCAGCATGCTTAAATGTACCATGCATCCAATGTTACTAATATTTCTTCCATTCCAACTCACATCAGTAAAATAAACGAGATGTGTGACGTCATATTGACGTTTTCGTTAAGGCCGTGGTAAAACAGCGATATATGTTATAAAACAAACTTTTAAAATTGTTTTGAACCATAAGTATAGTATATTTGCATTATTATTTATCCAAGCACATATATTTGAAGAAAATAAAAAATATTTGTGAGTAGGAAGTATAGAAGATCGAAAAAAATATCATCATAAAAAGGGTGAAAATGGACATCATTGACAAATCATCCATAAATCACAATAACTTGGGCCTTCTGTTTGTTGAAAGCCTACCAACCACGTTAATGTCGGAGGACCGTCTGGTAGTTTATTATTTTTTGTTCTTTTTTTTTTATTTTAAAATTTTTTAAAAAGTTTTCTTTAAGAAAAAAAACGATTTATTTTTTTATTTTCATGGGTTTTGATTGTGGACTACATACATGTATATACATATTTCATATCCATTAAAATTCACAATTCCATTTACCCACTGCGGCCTTCAAATTAATCATCAGATGTCGCTTCATCGTCAGGATTCTGTTGGCTTGTAATTATGTTTAAACATAGATCACTGCCCTGACAAGGACATAATTCTGTACAATAGAGGTTTTGTTCGTCGCAAACACATTCTCGGCTACATATCTTTCTACCTTTGTACGAACAAATCAAATCTTGAAGGAAGACATCAGACCAGAGAACAAAATTAGAGTTGGACCATTGCTACCTTTTTGCCAACCGTAGTCATAAGGTGAAGCTAATTGAAGGGTTCAGGCAAACAAGGACTAGGATGAAATTGAAAGTTCATAAATAAAATAAATAATACACTATTCATAGTGAAGATATGCATGGTAAAAGCTGGCACTCGCTCTTTTAGACTCTGGGAGATATTCTTTCATCCCAATACTTAATAAATCCCGAGTGTATTGGAGCGAGTCTCACAAAGGATGTGGTAAGATATAGATGTATAACAAGGTGGGCATACTGTTTGACATGGACTTAAATCCTCTGTTCTTACAGGTGATGCATTCTCAGAGAATGAACGACACACCTTTGAGACCATGGATAATAGCAGAGAAAGGAGGCAAAATTATGTCTGCACACTGTCACTGTATGGCTGGTCTTGGGGAAGCCTGCACTCACATAGCAGCAACATTATTTTGGGTTGATGCAATTGTACACATCAGGGAGACCAAAATCGTGACACAAGAAAAGGCGTACTGGATGTTACCTACAGGTGTTAAGAAAATTGCATATCAGATATTGACTTTACATCAGCAAAAAGTAAAAAGGTATTGTTGGATAAACACATTAGCAATGAAAAAGTGAAAACTCGAGAGGAATGTCAGTTTCAGCTCCTACCCCAGATGAATTGGACAGCTTTTTTAAAGAACTTTCAATGGCTGGTAGTAAACCGGCTATTTTATCGCGGATTCCGCAATATTTAGATCAGTATATACCAGCTCCATTATGAAAACAATTTCCAGCTGTGCTCACTGATCTTTGCAACCATGATACATTTAATCTTGAATTTGATGATTTGAAACATAAGTGTGAAAATATTAAAGTAATTGTTAATGAGGAAGAAGCACAAAATGTATTTAAAGCTACACAATTGCAATCCAAATCCAAGATGTGGTTTCGAATTCGAGCTGGTCGTATCACAGCATCAAGAATGAAAGAAGTATGTAGAACAAATTTGACAAAATCTTCAGAATTGTTGATCAAGTCAGCGTGCTATCCAGGTGAAAACAAGTTCACTAATGCTGCTACTCGGTGGGGTTGTGAACATGAGAAAAGTGCAATAAATGAATATTTGAAAACTATGTCTAAAGTACACGATACTATTCAGGTTAATGAAAGTGGACTTATTTTAAATCCAGCACATCCCCATTTAGGAGCTTCACCAGATGGACTTGTAGGACCGTATGTGCGATTGTTGTGGTGAAGGTTGCTTTGAGGTGAAATGTCCATAATGTATACGTTACTGTAAACTCGAGGAGACTGTAATTATAAAAACTTGTTTGAAAGCATCTGATGGAACATTTCAATTGAACCGTGCTCATAAATATTATTATCAAGTACAAACCCAGTTACTGCTTTCTGACAATGATTATGTTGATTTTGTGTTATGGACAATGAAAGGTTTACACATTGAACCAGATGCGGAGGTTTTTGCTGAAATAATTGCGAAATCAAAAGAGTTATTCCATATAGGGGTGTTACCAGAACTTGTAGGAAAATTCTACACTCGTTCGAGAGTCCCGCTTTAGTTTAGTACTGTGTACAATATGTGGAAAGCATTTCACAAAGAGCTTTATTGAGAGTTATTCAGGACTTAAAATAATAAATATAAGTATAAAAATCCTTTTCCGGACACTCTTCCTATTGAAAAAAATGACAATAATATTTTTATTTCTCCACGCGAAGACAATGGGGTCACACCTAGTACCAGCCTTTGTTTTATAATTATATTCTAGGTAATGTTATAGATTTATTAATAAACGTGTGCATAGCGGTAAATATTTAAAAGCATTAAAATTTAGGTACTTCAGGCAGCCCTCAAGTGAATCCATGGAAAACACAGTACCCATAGACACAGATTCAATGAAGATGTCGTAGAAACAAGCTTTAACGACAGCGTTACAATGAGCACCAATACCGAAAGAATCGACGTTATATCTCAAAATGTACAAACACAATAACGCAACGCATAAGACGAATTCAAGTTGGCAAGTCACATCGCGTCTAAACCAGTCTAGATGTTGGCACCCAATGTGATCTAACTGTAAAGGTTGAGTATGATGGTGTGATTGCTGAGAATATAACTGAAGGGGAAAACGCAATAGAGATGGACCACGCAGAATCAGATGTCGATGATGATAGCGATCCTGACTACAGCCCGGATGATTCATTTCATTAGTCCGAGGAAGAGGGCGATTCTGGAGATGAATGGGAAACGATAACCCCATGGATGAAAAATACTAGTGTCAGAATCAGCACTGTGTGAACTTTTGTCCCTTTGTAGAGTTTGCGACAGCCAGTGTATCCCTGTCATTGAATACAGCAAAGGAACGATGATATGTACATCTTCTGTATGTGGTAATGGACATGTGAGTAAGTGACAGTCACAATCATGCCACAACAGACTTCCATGGGGGAATCTTCTACTTTCAAGTGCAATTATGCTAAGTGGAAATCATACCTCAAATGTACTTCGTCTGTTGGACCATATGTAAGTAAGAGGTCCCGGTGCACGAACCGTTTCTAGACTACAATCGGCATATACAGTTCCTGCCATAATTGAAGAATATGACAGCAAACAAGCAGTTATGTTGCAAACATTAGCAGGTAAAAATATATACTTATAACATGTCAGACAGAATCATTGGACTTAAAATTTGGTAATGTGCTTAAATTTCATTGCTTTAAAATGATTCCTTTTTCTATATATGCATAAAGCTTTCCTACCCGCCAGGATTTCATTTAAGGGATAAGTGGTTAATCTAACAAAGAACACTTACACGATACACACACATTTAAAACAAGTGAGATGACCCTTCGTATACCCTCTAGCTACATGTGTACGCCACTGCACACCAATTGCAAAGCACTATTCAACTTCTAATGATTTTATTTATTCTTTCTTTTCATTGTGCTTTATTATTTACATTGAAATAAAATATTTCAGATAAAAGGGTAGTGCATTGTATTGGGAGGAGATAGCAGGTGTGATAGTCCAGGTTACAGTGCAAAGTATGGAAGTTATACCCTTATGGATTTAGACACCAACAAAATACTGGATATTCAGCTAGTTCAGGTAAAACATCAATTAGCAATTAACTACATTTTAATACACTAAAGACAAAATCTAACATTGTTGCTGCAGTTGCCAGCTGGGCTCCCCAGAAATTGACGTTGGCAGTTCAACCAAAACTATTGAGCTCCAACACATGACTGCACATGAAATATTCAAAGTATCAGTAGCCAAAACCATCAGGGCCATCAAAGGGCATTGGGCTACCACTACCACACAATTACTGTCTGTACTTATCAGAAGGTATTGCCCTTTGTTACATTAAAATTTTCCATTGTTTTCACTGAATAATCTTTTTACATTTTATTAATTTTGTATCAATTATACATACATGTACAGGGATGAAAAGTATTGTGTTATATTGAATGTATTTTTATTTCTGTCAAATGAAGTAGCAGGATCCACTCACATGGAACTGGAAGGTCTCAAGCGGGGGCTTGAGTACCTTACTAAAACAGTGAACATTGATGTGAAAGACCTCATCACTGACAGACATGTCATGATTAAAAAATACATGAAGGAAAAACAGAAGATATCAACCATAGCTTTGATGTATGGCATATAGCAAAAGGTAACCATGATTTGTAAACCTTTTCGGTCTGTACAGTTCATTAATTTTCATAATCATATTATGAAAAAAAGTAAAGTCAAAAAGCACTAAAAGTTTATCTATTTTAGGTATATCCCAAAAACTTGAAACACGAGCGGAAAAGAAAAATGCATAGGATATTAGGCCATGGATCAAAAGTATTGTCAACCACACATACTGGGTAGCAGCTTCTAGTGAAATGGACCAGAATCTCAAGCTGCAAATGTGGACTTCAATATCCAACCACATTGTTAACAAGCATGAGCACGATTCAGAACTTTTCCGTAGATGTCTACATGCAGACATGATGTCATCATAGGTAATTGGATTAATAGTAGCAGGAGTGAGAATGGAGATTGAGTTTTGACCTTTTTCAAATAATTGAAAATAATTAGTTAATCCTCCATATTTGATCAGTATAGATGTGTAATTGTTTTGAAGACCATGGTGTTTATGTGTGTTTAGTGCATGAAATTGAATGACTACAGTACTGTTTGCATACATTGCACAATGAATGCTTCGATCATGTCAACAATTATATTTATTTTTGTCAGAAGTGCGGAAAATGTTTTCCATGTGTTAGAAAAGGATATGAACACCAAAGAAATTGTCAATATATGGAAAACTGCAGCTGCTGTGGATTCTTCTTCTTTTCATGGATAAGCCTGCTATCACATATAAGTAAATATGCAGGTAGGAATAATTCATCTGGAATCTTCCAAAGCAATTGTAAATATATGGAAAATGGTATTCAATACTCTAGTCAATTTGTTTAACTTTTTTCTATGATTACTTCGGGAAAAGGGCATTTGTCTCACTGGCATTTACCCCATATCCGTTCTTTTTCTACTTTGTGTGGGTCCGAGGTACTACGAATAGGACCACAGAACCCTCTTGCTTGCCGTACAAGTCAGACTAAATGAGACGACACGTTTGCCGTGTGTTACGACCCGTAATGGTGGCGGACGGGTTCCTGGTGGTTGAAACATATCTCTTTGGCCCTTACTTCTCCTAGACGGGAGGTCGAATGGACCCGCTTCGATCAATCGGCTGGTCACGTCAAGTCCTTTAACTGATCATGTTAACGCTGTTCGAGTGTGTTCCTGTTGCTATCTGACGGAGAACTTCAGAGTTCAGGTGTCGTCTGTGATGACACTCCGTGATGGGAAGGAAATGATGGTGGGCATCCCGGAGAGGCAACAGACAAAAATTGAAGTTAACACGTTTTTCCCCCAAATAATCAAGAGAATGGATTGTTAAAGAAGTCGGTGGCTAATGGGTCAATCGGGTAGTTGATACTTTGATCAACGGTTGTTTCATTGGGGAACCAGCCACGGTACGAAGCATTTGCGTTCATAATAGACATACTACTGTTCCGAGTATACCATCTTTGGAATTCCTGGTTATTTCCGACGGAGATCCTCGGAATTCAAGTATCGACTCGGTGGTGGGTGGGGACCAGGATAGTGAACTATTATACATGGCAGCTTCGAATCCTTTGTGTTTAAATCAACAGATTCCTAATAACCCTATGAAAAGAAAAAAATGCTAGTAGATGAATTTTCTAACAATTGGTCATGTTTTATCGTTTTAAAAAGTAGTGAAGGTTGTATACCACTAACCAAATTATCACATTTTGTTATAGAAAAATGCATCAAGAGCTGTGTATGAGATATGAAAAATATCACCAAATTGAAATCTGGCGGTTTAATGATTGAGTGCCAACGAAGACAATAATCTTTGAACCTGCTTTTACTCGAGGTGAAACGATTCACCGAAGTTTCGATGAACCGCGATATTTTCGTCTAGTTCGATCCGTATTTCGGTCCGGAATGTTACAGTGGTTAGAATGACTTGTTTGGCCAATAAAATTACATCTTACAAATTAAGTTTGTTTACTGTACAAAGTTAACATGGCTACGTCGGAAAACGCTGAAGAACTTGAATGCCAGTGGAGCTACAGGGCTAACCTACATTATTAGACCCGCCTGCTTCCTTTAGGTCAGCAGTCTGGGAGTATTTCGGCTTCCCGGAAATCGATGGAAAGGTTGACAAATTGAAATCCGTCTGTAAAATATGCCTTGCAAGTGTTTCGTACCAAACAGGAACTACAAGTAACACGAACACGGTAGAGGATACGAAAGTCACAAAAAATGTTGACACCAAACAGATTACTAGTGACAAAAATAACAATGTACAAGTTGGCCAGCTGATGTTGCAAGAAGCCATCAAAACTAAACTTTCTAGACAAAGTGCACGTGCATAAAGCATTACCAGAGCAATTGGTATGTTTATTGCTCAAGACTTACGGCCATATTCTATAGTAGAAAATAAGGTTTTAGGAATATGATTCATGTATTGGAACCAAGGTATGATATCCCCAGTAGGCCCTTTTCTAGTAATGTTGTAGTTCCAAAGATTTATCAAGATGTCTGGGCTAAAGTCGAATCTGATTTGAAAATGGCTACTTTTGTGGCACTAACAACACATGGTAGGACATCGAGAGCAACAAAAAGTTATAACACTGTCACAACATATTTTATTTACAATGCTTGGCAAATGAAAGGTTATGGTTTGCAGACTAGAAATATGGGTGAGTCTCATACTGGTGAAAACCTGGCCGTTATGTTAAATACTGCTATTAATGAAAGGAGATTGGTCAAATTTAATACAAAACCTCCATTGACTACTGACAATGCTACTAGCATTGTAAATACTGTCAGTGAGGCTGAACTGCATCCACATGTAAGATGCTTTGCTCACACAATTAATTTAGCTACTCAGAGGGTATTAAAAGTTTCCCAAGTAGACAGATTGCAGTATTTTCATATCTAAAATGATGACTCAAGGTAAAAAAATACGATCAGTCCAAAGGCAGAAATCACAACTGTATTTAATCTATTAACAGTATTCAAGCTATTGATACAACTTGATAATTCTAATTACTTCTTAGTTGAAGATACGACTTGTGTAAATATATGTAAAATTGAACATCCAAACTGTGGAATGACCCAGAAAGAAGCCATCAACCAAAAATACAAATGTGAATGTGTAGTGTCTTGTGACAGTAATGCATGAAGGCTCATATTACTTGATGGACTCCTGACAATAATACATGAAGGCTCATATTACTTGATGGACCCCTGACAATAATACATAAAGGCCGATATTACTTGATGGACCCCTGACAATAATACATGAAGGCTCAAATTACTTGATGGACCCCTGACAATAATACATGAAGGCTCATATTACTTGATGGACCCCTGACAACACATCATTCAACATTAACAATACATGGTGTTCAGGCAATCGAACAGTTCCTCATGCAAAATTCCAATCACATCAACGCAGAAGTCTGTGCTAATGAAACACATACATCATTTTTCTAAAATATGACAATATATCTGATTTGTGTTTGTATCAAACTTAACTCTATAAGTTGATCAACCATATAAAAACCCTACTATACATTCTCTCAATGGTGCCTTAATGTCAGTTGACAAATTATTCAAAGTCGCAACAACACAAACGGTTGACTGCATACCTCAAGGGGTGAAAGAAAATGTTTATTTTGTAATAAATGACACCGAGAACAGAAAGAGGAGACAAAATAAAAAATATAGTGAATATCCAGATGATTGTGGTGCCTGGCAATAGGGGAAAAATTCTACAAAAAGTCATGATTTCATTTTGACTGGTGATTCACTGACGTTCGTTGTTAAAAAAAAAGTTGGTGAATACTGTAAAGAAGTAAAGCAGTCTTTCATTCCTCTTGATCCGCCACCTGAACCTTCCTCAGTCGTAGTGGTCAAAAGAAAATATTCTTCTCTTGCAAGAAATTTAAATTACAAGAAAAGGGTGACATGGTTTGATATGTCCCCGGAGCTGTCAGTTGCAGTTGTCGAATATATAGGCAGTTATCCTACCAATATAAATGTTCATGGCAATGCCAAACATATTTAAAGTGCTCCATACAGGCGCACTACAACACGACAAAAACCGCAATCACAGAAGGTCTGAAAAATATTAAGCCCCCAAAAGAAATTAGGAGGAGGTGAGCAAAGCAAATCCTGACTCTGTTCTTGGTCCACGAGTTGTTCACGATGCAAAATATAATGCAAATAAAAAAGATAATCCAGAAAACATCAGGTCCGCTAATGTAGCAGATGAAATTTTAAACGTATTAAACAAATTTAATGGTAGCCCCTTTATTCGAAATTATTTGAAATCAAGAGATGCTGTGTCATTTAAAACTTAAACCATAAACTGAACACAGTTTGATCGCTACAAATGTCTAGAGACATTGACTGTCAAAATTACTTTAAATAAAAATATTTTTCACGTTCTCGTTACTACAGTTGTGTATATTGACTGTCAAAATTGTATTCATAAATATAGGATATATTTTCACATTGTCTTGTTAAAGGAATACTCCAGTCAGCTGAAAAGTTGTTTTAATTCAATTCATTATCACTTTTTATTTTAAAAAGCACCTTTATTAACATTAATATACCCAATTAAAAATGTGAATATTTGGAATTTCCTGTGTAGTGTAAGCGGCCATGACACCTATTCATGTGACGTCGCAGGACCGTATCATTCCAGTGGTTGAGATGACTCGATGTTAATAAGTGCTGCTCTCTCGTTGGTTGGTTTCTTTCTACGTATGCATCTGTTGCAGTTGGTAATCCACGTTTCGACATCTCTAGTCATACCATACCATACACAGCGATCTTTGAAGAGTGATAGTGTCTTGTCGCGGCCCTGATGTCCCATATCATCATGAAGCGAAGTCATGACTGTAGCAATACAGGTCTCTGGCAGGACAAGTTGTCTGACTAATTCGCCGTTGGTGTTGATCATTCTATATAGTATGTTATCAATCAGTTTGAACTTCTCGAAGTTATTGATGAACCATGTGTTGAGTGGATTTCTTTCAAGTTGTTCTTTCGTTGGCTTTCGATGTTCCTCTATCCAATATGCCCATTCTTTCATATTATTGTCTCTTTTCTGTTCAGCATTAACATCTATCAGGTGTCTGTTTGCGAAAGGTGGTTCATCAGCTGAAGTGACAGACAACGACACACACTGTACATAGGGTTGAACATGTTGTAAGTTGCAGATGGCTTTTACGGAATCTGTGCTGATATTGGAAATGTTGTTCTTTCCAAGTAGTCCTGGTAATCTGGAGAGGCCATCAGCGTAAGCGTTGCTACTTCCTGGTCTGTACATGATACTGAAGTTGTATGATGCCAGGGAGGCAATCCAACGATGACCAGTGGCATCTAGTTTGGCTGATGTAAGCACATATGTCAACGGGTTGTTGTCAGTTAGTACAGTGAATGTGTTCCCGTAGAGATAGTCATGGTACTTTTCAGTGACAGCCCATTTCAAAGCAAGAAATTCTAGTTTGTGTACTGGGTAGTTCTTCTCTGATTTACTAAGTCCTCTGCTGGCATATGCTATCACTCGCTTCTGATTATCTTGTTCTTGATACAGTACAGCTCCAAGTCCGAGCATGGATGCATCAGTATGGAGTTCAAATGGCTCGTTGTACTGTGGAAATCCAAGTATAGGTGGCTTCTGTAGTTGTCTCTTTAGTTGTTGAAATGCGTTTTCCTGTTGTTGACCCCAGATCCATGATGTTGTAGTGGGTGACTTGGCTTTGCATCTCGTTTGCTTCTTTGGTACTGGCATCAAGTCTGTCAGTGGCCTAGCTATCTTCGAGAAGTCCTTAACAACAGATGAATCCAAGAAATTGTCGAACTTCTTCTGGTGTATTAGGACGTGGCCAATTACTGACTTTTTCGATTTTAGCTGGATCAGGTTCAATGCCATCTTTTGAGAATATGTGGCCGATGTACTTCACTTTCTCCTGGAAGAACGTGCATTTCTTTGGTGAGAGTTTCAAGCCGCTTTCACGTAGTCGCTGTAAAACTCTTTGTATTCTATCAAGGTGTTCTTCGTAGGTTTTGGAGAAGATAATCAGATCGTCTAGGTAAATGAAGCAGATGTTTAGGTGTAAGTCTCCAAGTACCTCTTCCATGAGCCTCTGGTATGTCGCAGGGCTATTCACTAGGCCAAAGGGTAGGCGGTTGAATTCGTAGAATCCTAGAGGTCCTACTGTAAAGGCTGTCCTCTGCTTGTGCGATTCTTCTACTTCTACTTGATGATAACCGGATTTCATATCTAATACTGTATAATAATGGTTTCCACCAAGTGCATAAAGTATTTCTTCACTCCTTGGTAAGGCGTAGGAATCTTTTATGGTATTTGTGTTCAGCTGCCGATAGTCAATACACATTCTCAACTTGCCATCTTTCTTTCGGCATAAAACGACATTCGACGACCAAGGTGAGTGGGAACGACGCATTATTCCTGCTACAAGTAGCTGTCGTAAGTGGTCCCTAACTTCGTCAAACATCGCTGGTGGAATACGTCGATGTCGTTGCTTGAATGGTGTGTTCTCAACCAAGTCAATGTGATGACGAACTGCTGTTGTGTGTCCTATATCCGTGTCTGATGTGCTGAACACGTCTCTGAACTGTTGAAGTAATCTTTTTCCTTCTTCCAGTTGTTCGTTACTGAGGTCAGTTGGTAATGTGACATTGTGCAGAACATCAGAACTGGTATCTTCAGGTAAGTCAATGTCAGCTACCGAAACTGGCTGAAGTTCACACAAGATGGCATTTGGTGAAACGGTGATGGTTCTGGTAGTGACATTGCTTATGTGGACTAGAACTAGTTGATTGCTTCGATACTGGTATGACACAAGGGATGGTGCAATGTCTAAGTCATCAGGGATCGGTTGGTATGGCAATTCCTGAGCCGTGTATCCTTGTAACGTGACATCCCTGTTTGGTGGTATCCGTATGTTCTTCTTCTCTGCACACTTAATGACTGCCAGTTTATAAGATCTCTTGTGCAGTTCTTTCTCCCTTAGTAGTAGGCAACGGAATGTCAGGTACCATGGCGTAAATAACTCTGCTTCCTGTAGGAATCTGACCCCGAAGCGTTGCTTTACATCATCCATTGCTACCTTTAGTACGTTGGTGCCAATCAGCAAAGGTACGCTGCTGTTGTACGTGCTGTCTGGTACAACTAAGAGTAGACAATGTTGAGGTCTATCTGATGTTGAAGTTCCTGGTAGATCTAAGTCGACTGTGATGTAACCTAGGTATGGCATTTCTTCTCCGTCAGCACATTCGATGTGTAGTATACGGTTGAGTGTCTGGACCATTAATTTCATACAACCGAAGTTTCTACCTTTACTGGTTTTCTATCTCTATTTATCATAGACTTATAGTGACCTTATAAAAACCCCAAATAAACGTTAAGAAGATTGATTGATTGATTACACAGACAGAAAACGACATTCATAAATTACATGTGGAAATAAACTTTATTCTTGCATTTTTATATGAATAAATTTGAAAAATAGACAATGTCCATCAAATTAAAGTCCTTCAAGTACATGTCATCATCAAAAGAGTGGCGCAGTCTATTAGTCTTTAACCAACATAGGTAGAAGATTGGTAAAGGTACTGCATACGAAAAATATTGAATCGACAATATCGCTAAGACTAATAGTTATTACACCTTGTAGTATTCTGAAGTTTTTGATTTGCTCCATTTTCCTTTCCACATGAATTCCGACATGCAATACGTCGGTAAATTCAATCTCAGATTTTGAAAACTGTCCTTTAGATGACATGAAAGGTGGGCAATACAGATTTGCATTCTTTTTCTCCACATCAGACTTCATTTGAATGAACCCCTTGTCAACCATCACCTGGTTCAATTTGTTCTAACAAACCACTGCTTCTTGTAATGTGAACATCAGAGGCAGTTCCACCCCAAAGTTTAGAAACATGTACTACAGCACCAGTCATACTAATCCCTTTAAAAGTATTATGTGATTTGTAGTGCGAATCAGTAGTTGCTTTGTTTTCTAAGCTGGATGGTGTTTGAACAAATAATTCAGTGCAATATAAAACCACACAAGTGTCACTAAACTTCTCAAAACATTTTGGCACATGCTTCTGTGTAACTGATAATTTAAGGAGGGAGGTCAGTTCATGAAAGCAGGAATGCATGAATTTGATCCAAGCAGTGACAACTCTTGATGTCCTTGCAGCGGACACTTTTTTAAAATCTATGCTGTAGATCAATAATAAGTAATCCCAATCTAAGTCGCATCATGACCATGAGAAATTCATCTTCCAAACGAAATGTTCATGATGATGCACTCTTTGTAATTTCCTAACTGTCAATTTTCAATTTGTCTGCACCATGTTGCCATATACTAGTAAACACTGCATGGAAAATTGTATAATTTAGCAGACCTGTGTAAAACTGAACTAATTCGTCTGAATGTTTAATGTCTTCAATAGTAATTTCATGTCTTTTTGCCTGGGTATGCCCTTCTTGAACTTCTGATTTACAGCATATTGACTCATCAATAAAATCTATATCCTTCTGAACGTCACTTTCTCTTTTATCAAAAATGTCATCACCCTGGTGTTACATAATTTCTTCTGCTTTACGTTAACTGAAACAAGAAAATAAAATAATATTAATTATGTCCTTCTATGTGGTTTTGATAGATATTTGCTCAGTTTTCTCTACGCGTCATTGGTGTTAGATATAGTTAAATTCCACAAGTTATAACTAGGAAGATTAACTAATATATAAAGTTGAGTAAAGACTACACTACAGACTATCTATGAAGAGATTGTGAGAGTTATATCAGTTACCAGTTGTGCCACAAGCAAATCTACCAGCAAACAGTTATATCCGAGCAATTGTAGTTGTATACAGCGCTAAGCGAATTAGACCGATCGCATCAAAAATACTACCCAGCACCAACAAATTTTCAAAAGCACACCATTTTAAATAAAATACCACTGGAACTGCTTTAAAATGTACAAATATTGTCTACTTTAGCCTTTGGTTAAGAAATAAGGTATGTTTTGACTAATACTGTAAAAAATAAAATGAATGTCAATTTTTAAAAGTAAGTGGTCCGCCATATTGATTGGCCGGTAAGCCACGTGGGATGGTTACAAAAATGCTTTGTTTTCGTCTGTTCAGAGTCTGGAATGGGTTAAAAGTTTTGTTTGTCTTTAAAACACATCAAATAATATGTAAAGGTGCAGTGGATAACGCCCTTCTTCTTCTTGATAAGTGAATATTTCAGATATTTTTCTCTTCCCAGAAAAAAAACACCGCCATTCATCAACACAATGTTCCACTTTTATCGTAAACGGTCAAACGTTTTTATTTTCTTCATTTTCCGTTGTCTTTGGTGCTATTATTGTATCTGATGGTAAATCAAACGTCAGTAGGATTTGGTAATCATTGCCATTCTGTGAGAGATCATAGTTGGTTTTCTTTTTGCGTAAGCCTATGATGTAGCCCTGGAACTTGGTACGTTGTTCTTCCTAATCAGTTGGCAGTTTCTGTGCAATGTGATTTCTGCTATGAATTGATATGTTGTGTCTTTTTAGAATGCATATGACCATGCTACAGATGAATAGAAATTGGCATCATTTGTCTTTTTGGCCAAATATAGTCCTTTGAGTCTGAAATCTGCTGTTGACATACCATAGCCGTGACGTCTGTGATCCGTTATACATTGTAACAGTTCTACTTCTAGTTCTGGAAAATGAACTGAACTGCCTCCATCTACCATTTTTTTTTATCATGACATCTTTTAGTGGTCACCACTGACGGACATTGGTATCATTGATGTTGAATTCTCTGCCAGCTGCACAATTGCCATGAAAATCTGCATATGAGATAACTTTAAAGTGAACGACTGTCTAATTTTATCAATCTTCTCGAAACGAAAATTCGGAGGTATGTCATTGTTGGTTATTGGTGTTTTACGTCAGGTATTGCGGACAGATTAATTTTTAGAGGCGTGCTCTGTCTTTTTTCTGCTCGCCTTTAGTGTGTAGCCAACCTCTCGTTGTTGTATCGGAGTTGGTTTTTGCAATGGATCTCGTACATCAGCAAGATATCCATGATTACTGGACCAAGGATGAGGTTTTGGAGACGTAAGAAACAGGTTCTTGCTTATCATGACATTTCTTCACCTAGACAACAATGAAGACACCATACCAAGAGGACAAGATTCCATTTTTGAAGTGAGGAAGGTTGCCAAAGAAATTTCCAAGAGCTTTATTATCCAGGGGAGAATATAGCAATCGATGAGGGAATGATTGCCTCAAGAGGCCATTTATCCTTTCTCATAAGCTTGTGGTGAACGGATGTAAAGTGTCAAAGACTTATTATTTTTGGGTCCCACCTTCTTTGATGTATCTCTAAGTCTTTTTTTTTTTGCAGTTGTGATTTCAATAAAACAACGAATTCATCGGGCAGATCACTTTCAACAACGTAACTTAATATGTTTTCCATATCATGCCGAAAAAGCATTCGAATTTGTAGATCATATTAATCTATTTTGCAAAATATACCATCAGGATATCACTGGATCAACCTGGCTATTAATAATAAAGGAATTATATAGGAAAACAACTACTCAAGAAGAATAATCTGGAGGAGAAATTTCAAAACCATATGTTAATCACCAGGGTGTTAAAACAAGGCGGAATATTATCTGCCGGGTTCTACAAAACCTACAACAATGACATCTTAAATACCTTAGAAAAGAAGTGATCTGGGATTTCAAATAGGAACCAGTTATGTCGGTTGTCCAACTTGTGCAGACGACATAATGCTATGTGCTAAATCTGAACAGGAAGCACAAACACAATTATATATTATAGAGCAATGTACTTCAGATGACAGAGTGAAAATTAACAGTAAGAAAACAGAAATCATTCGCATAAATGACAACAAAGCTAACAATAATAGACCACTAACACTCTTCAAGGAAACTATAAGCGAAAAAACATCCTTAAAGCACTTGGGTATAGAACCACAGAAGAACAACAGACCGGATATAGAAAAACGAATCTCTATAGTAAAGGGCACTATGTATTCACTTATGGGAGTAGGTCTACATGGAATCAATGGAATAAATCCACTGATAGCTTGGAAATTATGGCGAACGTTCGTTGTACCATTAATGCTTTATGGAATTGAAACACTGAAGATAACAACAACAGATATATACAAACGTATATATTAATGTAAAAAAAAATTTTTGATTGATTTTAGAATTTTGAAATTTTATGAAAATATTACGTAATCTTCATTCTTTTTGAAGAAGGCCATAATGGACCGGTCCATTATGGCACTAAAAGCCATAATAGACCGGCAAAGCATTTTGGAGCAAAATAATGTTATTGCTGTATAAATACAAACCAGTCTGTAGTATTCATAATATAACCTACTGGTTAATAAAAATAATAAATATTTTCATGGTCCTAGTTTGTTATGGTGCGAGTTTGTCATGGTCCGAGTTGTCCAGTAGCGGTTCAACCATAGGGACTTGTTACGTTTTTTTTTATCCCTCGACTACTCTAAATAACAACAAGGGAGGAATCTCAAATGTCAAATTTTCATACAACACTTTGTCAAAAAAGTTTTGTATTGGTGTCGTGACCTGATTCGCCATAATGTTGGTACCCATTTGAAGCTTAATAAATATATTTTTGATATTTCCATTCCTTTTTGTCATCATCTTTACCTACCTGCAACTTTAAAGCAATGCTTCACAGAATTTGTAATCTGCGAAATATCCTTCGATAGTCTCCATGCGGCAGTACCGGGCCGAATTCCTACGTGCGATTTGATTGTTCGGTTATGTTTAGGGTCATTTACATTCAGGTTTAAATTTGCCACCAATTGAATTCTCAAAATAACCGACCAATCAAATCGCACGTAGGAATTCGGACCGCATGGAGACTATCGAAGGTGATTACCCAGATTGCAAATTCTGTGAAGCATTGCTTTCAAGTTGCAGATAGGTAAAGATGATGATAAAAAGGAATGGAAATATCAAAAATATATTTATTAAGCTTCAAATGGGTACCAATATTATGGCGAATCAGGTCACGACACCAATACAAAACTATTTTGAAAAAGTGTTGTATGAAAATTTGACATTTGAGATTCCTCCCTTGTTGTCATTTAGAGTAGTCGAGGGATAAGAAAAAATCGTAACAAGCCCCTGTGGTTCAACCGTGTACAGTGTACAGTGTAAATACATGTTATAGATTATTTTACCTTTTAAACCAAACCGTTTTAATTTTTAATTGTTTGGTTTTATTTATTCTAACGCGTACGTCAGCTTATATTTGATGGTGACCCTTCATATAGGGTTGAGATTCAAGAACAGAACAGAAACAGAACATGTGCACTATTAATGGTTATTATTATCATACCATTCGTTGGTATGATAATAATAACAATTTACGTGAAAAATATTTTTCTTCAATTAAAATAAATTTGACAGCCAATGTCCATTTTAACACTTCCCCGAGACGGTTCTAAATATAATCAATAGGGATCATTCGCAAATATCTTTCGACAGGAGTGCACGTGGCTGTTGTTTCATAAATGCTAACCTCGTTGACGCATGAATTGTTTACGTTGCCTTACTTAATCATTAAGACCATGGATGTTCCCCAAGGCAAAATTCTATTGTCTTGATTACTTTAATCATGCCATGTAATAATGAAAAAAAGAAGATAAATCCACTGTACGTGCATTACACTTCCAAGGACACGTCAAAATAGTATTATCCAAGATGGTTATTTGAATCAGGGTGGGCCAAATATTTGTTGCCCATTCTGATTGTACACTACTTTTTTTAAGTGTGAATACTTTTAATTTTTTCCACAAAGAAATATATCACAGAAGCATGAAATTTTTGTTCGATACTAATAGTCTCCTACTTTGTCACTATTTCTGAACACAGTTCAATAATTAATGACGTGCTCAATCCATGCACCTCTTCTCTGACTCACAGTTGCTACGCGCACATTGAAGTTTGTGATAACACGGTCCACACATATCCAGTGAAATCCTCCGAATGTCCTGACGAATGTTTGCCTTCAGGGCCTCTATTGTTTGCGGATTGTTGCTGTAGACTCTCTTTTAGTATGTTTTTTTTCCAACTGACGTGTGAGTGACTTGCTCAGATATTACATGTAATATGCAAAGAAGTTTATATCCAATGAAAAGGAAATGTACTAATTAGTGAGCAGATTTTTCAAGTAGGACCACCCTAAACAAAACCGGATCAAACTGGTGTGCCAAATAAAGTGGCAAATAGAAATTTCATTGTCTTGCTAATTAAATAATTTTAAATTAACCCAATGATATCAGTTGTGTTGTTTGTTGTATACCATGTTTTGTATGTAGTTACTTGACACGGAATTGACGGGGGTTAGTCAGGAGAAGATTGTCTGCTGGAGCATGTAGGTGCTGTGGAAGTGATGGTTGAATTGGCTGTCTTAAGTCTTGTCTGCCAAATTCTGTTGGACTCGGATACTGAGAGCATCTCAAGAACTCTGTAGCATGCTCTTGTATGGTTCTTTCCAGGTATAACTAGTACCGATGTAGTGTCCTTTCAACAGGTACTCCTGCTTACGAAGCACGTGTGGCTTTAAGTGATCAGCGTGCCAGTAGAAGTCTTGACTGTTGTAAGTAAATTTGCATAGCTTGTAATAACATGGATGGTTAGCCAGATCCAGACAATACTTTGATATGACTTTCAATTTCCTCTTCTCAGTTGCGGTGTAAACACGTGTATTCTCTTCCTCGCTCTGTTGATAATGGTTGGGCTTTTGGTTCTGTTCGGTCTATTATCAACTACAATTATGTAACATAAACCACTTTTAAGCTTCACTTATCCCAATGTCTGTCACAACTGATGCATTATTACAACCAAATAAGAGTCAATTTTTCCATGGAATGTCATGTTTTACAAACTCCCTATTCATCAAATTGAATTAAATCTGCTAAAATGTAAAAATCTGTTTCTGTCAAATATAAATCTGCCAAAATGTCAAAATTTGTTTCTGTCTAATATAAAACTGGTAAAATGTCAACATATGTTTGTGTCAAATATAATTATGCTAAAATGTCAACATATGAGTGTCAAATATAAATCTGTTAAAATTTCTAAATGTGTTTGTAAAATCTAAATCTGCTAAAATGTCAAAAAAAATTTGTGTCAAATATAAATCTGCTAAAATGTCAAAATCTGTGTGAAAGAGCAGCCATTATCTTTTCTGCTAATGCTTAAATAGAATATGTTCAGTACATTCTTTACTGTTGTAGCAGTGTGTGTCAAGAGTTTGAGAGGATTAATGACTCTAAAATCATCACACTGTCCTGCCATTCTCACTTGTACTGCATACTTTATCATTGCATCTTCATTTAAATGAACGGCGTCATCTAAGAAGTTCTTCTTCGATGGCACACGTCCACGAAGCTGCCAGAAGTTAACGTTTTTACAGTTTTGGTAATAGTGGGGTAGAAATCTATTTAACTGGTCGGCCTTTGAGTTTTATTCGTCCGAAGTTTATCCTCTAGTATTGCTTCTGTAAACGTTTTTATTGATTTGGCAATAGTGAAGCAGAAATCTATTCAACTATTCGGCTTTCAAGTTATGTTCTTCTGAAGTGATTCCTCTATGTTAGCTTCTGTAAGATATGATATATTGGACACCTCCTACTATAACATCACAAACCGAATTCCTTTAAAAACGTGAACATATGTAATGTCCCTATTTATGTCATTGCAACCGATTTGTAAATACACCATCACTGGAGAACTTACTGACAATGATGCTTCAGAGACATTGATTTTATTCCCCCCCCCCATTTTCGAGCACGACGTGTGTCTACCTGCAATCTTAGTACCCATACAGGTGGTACTGGAAGAAGAATGTTGATAAACACCATGTGCACTTGCTTCCTTATGAATATTCTGGTTGGTGACAGTTCCTTCCCTAAGGCTGGTGATATTATTTTATGTCCTACGGAGACGCTGCTATGCGACATATACTAGTACAGATATTTGTATTGTTCACATTATGCAACATGTCTGGTTGGTTACCTAAGTGTAGTATGTTGTGTACTGGTAGAAGATTGATCTTGATGAATACCATGTGTACTTGCATCCTGGTGATAGTGTGCATGGGGTTGGCTATTGTTCTCGCTAAGAAAACATGCATATCCACAAAGTGTCTCCTGGTCGATTGGAAAGACCAATCTGTTAAAATGTTCAAAAAATAAAAGATATGTATTAAGCTGTGTCTTCAAATTCTTAGAAGTTCATGGTCTAAATAAAGCTTTCAATACACTTCTGGGTTTCCTATGCAACGCAGTCCATTCGTTTAATCCATCGTCTGTGCTTCAAGATGATGTCCACCTGTCTCTTAATAAGGATATCTTACTGATTTACATTTCTTGGATTCAATTCGAGAGCTACAAGCACCAGAGCTCCTGCAAATATATTGCGGTCGCTGTTAAGGACCTGGTATTTCTTTTGCCTGTTTTTCTGGAGTTGTATGGTTTCCGTTGCTGTTGGGGTCATATGGGCCGAAGTATAGGGGCTTCAATCTGGTTCTCTGACGCAATTGTTGGTAGGCATGCCCAATGGCGATGGACTGGCCCGAATACACAGTATTTTGTATGGGTGGGAAACTCCAAGGACTCGTGTTTCCCGATTTCAGAGATGAATATGTCCGATAGTGTTCATGGTGTTGTCTATTGTTCTCGCCATGATATAGGTTGCAGAGTTGGCGTTAAACAACAACCACTCACTCCCTTTTTGTACACAACACAATGAAGCATTGATTTCTTATGTAACACATTGATCTGGTCGGGTCTCACGTTTTTCATACGATCTGTGAGTTATATGTACCGGTACTGTTGATGGTTGAAGCGCCATCACTTCTTGTCTTACAACTGCTTTCAGGCTGTGTGTTAGAGTAGAACACGGAGTATTACTATCAAAATTAGCATCTGAATTGACAACATTTGACCCTACATTATGCATGTTATTTGCTTATGTTTCGTTAACTGTACGTTAGCAATTAGTTACATTTTAGCAATTTCTACTGATTGTAAAAACATTTTGGCTGGGAAGCAATATTTAACTGTTTGATGTCCCGTTTAATGCCAAGTTTTGTTTTAGTACTTTCAGGTAAATCATCTGCTCCAATGGCGAGTTGCTGGATACGTGTGAGATATTGTTGACCACTCTCGGAATCATGCTGTTTCAATTTAAAGAGTAAATTGTTAGTCTTTCATGTTGAGAACCTGTTGAAGAATGTGTTTTTTTTTTATTTTGCAAGTTGTCTCTTGTTGCTCATTCTAATGAGTATAGCCAAAAAGAGGCTTATCCTTGAAAATGAAGGATGTCACATCTTGTTTATCGTTCATCTTGTACGAATTAATTAATTTCCACTGTCGTAATGGAACACGTGATATTGCAGTGTAGTGTGTGTGACCTTTGACTGACGACTGATTAAGAATTAAGCAAGAAATATTAGAATTAAAATGGTCATTTATTATAAAATGACGATAAAGATATCACTTAATACAAAATGATTCAAACATTACAATCAATTGTCTCACAAACAATAATAATGTGTTTGATTTGCAAATAAATGTTCAATGTAAACAATGACACACAATATCTAAATTACAAGGCAGTATGTATAAAAATGTGACAACCATCAAAGATGGGTAATACTACCCTCCATAGCATTGTGTAGATTGAGCACAGGCAAATTGTCTCTGTGTGAATGATCCACAATACCTCTCATCCAATTTTGACCTTAATGTTGGGGTCTACTCCCAATGCCAGTGGTTTAGCTATACCTGTGTTTTTTTTAATTTAACATGCTAGATGAACAAGTATCTGTTGTATTTAAAAAGTCATAAAGTGTTTCATTTGTGATACTGGTAGTTGGAACAGCATTTTGTTGTTGGTTAGAAACTGATATCAATGTATTAATCACTTGGTACCTGAGTTAATGTATTCCTTGATGGTAAGATGCTAGGTTGTACGTGCGTATAAATGCTGGTATTGGTGAATATTGGCTGTTGTCTCACTGGTGGATATACGGTGTTCGTATTCATCAGTGGAGTTTGTGTAACAAGCTCAGATTGTCATGGTGTATGCGTAGTAGCTGTTGTAGTTGTTGATTGCAAGCTAGTAGGGGGCATTATGAGCCCATGTGTGGTTAAAACTGGATGTCGTAATGTCCGGTATGGCAGCAGAAATACAACTCTGTATTTGTTGTTGCATCGTATCTCGTGTAACATTTTCTTGTTGTTCACTTGTTTGTTCTGCTGCTATAGGTACAAGTAAAGTATTTGTTCTAGATCCTTGTCTAGCTTCTATCCTTCTCGATTTCCTTGGAGGCCCTGTCCTTTTGTCAGCCATACTGCAAGTATACATGATTTTTGTTGCATTGTATTCAAGTGAAATATGTGCGAGTGATTGTCCGAGTAACTGGTGAAAATATTTGTTTTCAAAGTGTTGAATGTACATGTACCTATTTTGAAAACAGATTGATAGTATAAATGTACTCATAATTGTACAGTTTATTCGTTACCAGTGTAATTCTTCCATCCTAACTTCAGAATTTTCTAATAAGCCATTTAATTATTGCAAATATGTATGCGAAGTTGACCAGAGGTTAAAAATATTCAGTCAACATCCGATATATCAAGGTTACCTAGAGGATTTGAAAAAGAATTGAAGTACTGGAAAGCTTAAGAATTCCGGTCCTTTCTCTTATATTTTGGACCATCAGTAATGTGTGGTATTTTAGATGATCAGAGGTACAGCCACTATCTGCTGCTAGTGAATGGAATGACTTTTTACTTATGTGTGGGTCAACTGCTCAGGAGATAGATAAAGCTGAACACATGCTTTTCACTTTTTACAAAAAAAAATTATTACTATATGACAAATGTTTTATGACTCTTAATGTCCATCAGCTGGTTCATCTAGCAGATAGTGTGAGATATTTAGGACCTCTCTACACACACAGTTGCTTTCCTTATGAGGATAAGAATGGATTTGCATTATAAACAATCAGAGGAACCCAAAATATCGACACTCAGATTATAACTGGAATTTCTTTTCTTCAGAAATTGCCTGAACTAAAGTACAATATGGCGTGGGTTCGCGTCCGGCTTTGTAAATTACAAAAAAGGTGCACTCGACTCGCAGCCGCAAGTGATGAAGGTTACCAGTTGCTTGCCCATGGTCGATGGTTCTCTCCGTGTACTCCGACTTCCTCCACCACTAAAATGGTCACCATGATATAGCTGAAATATTGTTGAGAGTGGCGTTAAAACACCAAAAATCAATCAAATCCATACTAAGGAACTGATGTACTTTAATGTTGCAAGTACCAGTGTGCCTATTTAAAGCTTGTTAAGTACCAGTGTACTACAACTTATAAGTATAAGTGTACCCATTTAAATTGTTTGTTAAGTACTAGTGTACCCATAAAACAGTATTATTACTATCATTTTAGTACCAGTGTACTCGTAAAAATTGTGTTGAGTATACTAATGTACTCGTTTAAAATTCTTAAGTACCAGTACTCATTCAATGCTCTCCAAAAGATCAAAGTATTTAGTAGTTAAATTTCTAAATCGTATGTACACATTATAATAATTATATGTGTGTACATAATACATGTAGAATGTACTTGGTAATCATCTTGGTGGTAACTTATATGCCGATTGTGTTTGTTTACCAAGTGTATATATATTGTAATACTGGCAGAAGGAGTATCCCCAAAAAGTACCAATTATTGGTATGGAAATCTGTGCATGAAATACATATATAAATATATTAATAAAAATATAAAATCACATACCGGGGGGATAAGGTAAAAGGTAAAATATATTTAGGTTTAAAAATTTCAACATCATACACAAGTGGTTAACAATTTCTCGTTAAGTTAAAAATAAAACATAAAACTGCTATCTTTAACTGAAACTTCAATCCACCAATTGTAGCTGCTGAGAACTTTCTCACCAAGGATAGCCCATGAACGCCATTCAGCTTATTTCCAATGGGGTCCTTTATAAGTATCAGCTTAAAGTTCAAGTGGACATTAAAAGATGAGCGGGTAGAGGGATTACTTAATTTTAAAATAAGTACATTATCTATGAAAATATACATGTATATATAATTGTCATTATTATGATATGACACGTCTTTCCCGTTCTTCACTGGTATGTATCAGGTGGCACTTCACTTCATTTTTAAATCTTTGCAAATCGTTGATGGATTTGATCGAATCGGGTAGAGAATTCCAATCATGGATTCCATTGTAGTAAAGTGTTGTTGATTCGATGCCTTTAATTTTTGGTGTAACATAATTAATCTGACTTGGATCTAGTATTATGGGCATGATGTTCATTAATTTTGATGAAATTATTTTTCAAATAAGAAGGACATGTATCATAATAGATTTTATGAGCATGGTTCAATCGAAGCTGTTTTACTCTGTTTACAATATTTAAAAATCCTAGACTAGATATTTCAGCTTGCTTTATACTAGTTCTTGGGCCCATGCTTTTGATGAATCTAACTGTTTTGTTTTGTGCCACTTCCAGTTTGTTTTTTTAAAGCACGAGTTATACCAGCGTACCAGGAGGAACAAGAATAATCAAAATGACATTGAATAAGTGCCATACTTAAAGTTTTCCGCGTTTCGGCAGATAGACAATTTGCCTTTCTATACATAAACCTCAACCGGGAATTAACCTTTTTAATAATAGAGTTAGCTGTTTTTTCGCCAGACAGGTTTTGATCAATGTCAATGCCTAAATATTTAACACTATTTTGTGAATTTATTATATGACCATTACAGTTAATTTGAAATTCAGTTACATTTTTTAATTTTCTCTTTGGACCAAAAAGAATGCATTCTGTTTTACCAAGGTGGAGAGAAGGTTTGTTGTCAACGAGCCATTCACTACAGGATTCGAGTTCTTGACCAAGTTTTTGAGAGATAAATTCAGGATTTTTATGAGAAAACATAATAGTACTGTCATCTGCGTACAGAAGTAATTTACAGTCTGAGTTAATGCTTATGGACATATCATTGACATAATAAAGGAAAAGTAAAGGACCTAGAATACTTCCCTGTGGAACACCACAGCTAATGTTTGCTGGGTTGGATTCTGTGCCATTAACATTAACCAACTGTTGTCTGCCTGTTAAATACGATTCAAACCATTTAATGTTAGATACTCCCATCGCTTGAAGCTTGTTGCAAAGAATTTGATGATCGACCGTATCGAATGCCTTTTGAAGAT
>MJUT01065218.1:541745-568770 GCA_002080005.1 Gigantidas platifrons | reverse complement strand
TTTTTTTATATGATATTAAATATTGATCTCGTTTTCTAATATTATCTAAAATTTCTGAAGTCATCCATGGTTCGGAATTCTGTTTAATTTTTATTTCTTTATATGGAGCTATTGAATTTAAAGTTGATTGAAATAATTTTCGAAAAATTTCCCATGCTTGATTTACGTTTCTGCATAGATAGAGTTCCGACCAGTCAGTTTGTTCAAGTTTTTCTATAAAGGCTTCTTGTGTATAATGTTTTAATGATCGTATACGTACAGTACTCTGCTTACCTGTGTGTTCTCTAGTTGTTTTTCTAGTGCAAAAAATGGCAAAATGGTCACTAATTCCAACTTCAATGACACCGGATTGGCAAATCTTTTCACTAGTATTACATAAAATATGGTCTATTAATGAACTACTGGATGATGAAATTCGCGTTGGTTTGGAAATTAATTGTTCCAATGCATACATGTTAAGGATATTCGAGTATTTTTTGTATATATCAGAATTTTTGTTTTTCATACAAATATTAAAATCGCCAAGAATTATGATTTCACACTCCGGTCTTATTTTGTTCAGAATAAGGTCAAACAGTTCCAGAAAATTGTTTTGCTTTGGTGGCCTATAGCAAGTTCCTACTATTATAGGTTTGGATTTAGGTAATAACAACTCTATCCATACAGATTCTAGCTCATCGACTGAGATGTCTTGTACTAAAGTAAAAGAGATGTCATCTCTAATATAAGAGCAAACTCCACCGCCATTTCTAGTTCTATCCTTCCTCACAATACTGTAATTTTCAATCCAGATTTCTGCATCGGTAACAGAATCGTCGAGCCATGTTTCCGAAATAGATATCACTGCGGCTTTGGTTTTACATCCAATAATTTTTAATTCTGATATTTTTGGGAGCAGTGACCTAGCATTAAGATGAATAAAATGAAGGCCCCTTTGTTAAGAAAATTTAAAATGGTCCGAATCTTCAAATGAAGTTTTGGGTTCAAAATTTTTCTTTTTTCAAAAGACTGATGTTGATCTTCTACAACATTTTTATTTTGATTAAAAGGAAGGGATTTGATTGTACATTGATCGCAAATAATAGAATTGTGTACATCATTTTACGTTTTTTCTTTAGAAATTTGGTTGCTAGTGATATTTGTACATTTTATGTCGGTTTTCTGGTCGCAAATAGAGCAGTTGATAGATTTACTACTTTTTATGACGCCCTTTGAACATTTACTACACGGATATTTTGGATTCCGTTTAGATGGATTTGGCCCTGGATGTGGATGGATATCACCACTTTGTAAGAGAAAGAATAGAAAAAGAGACCCGGTAGAGGTTTTGGAAAAAGGGTGCTGACGAAAGTTGACAAAAATATTTTTCATTCGTGCATGACGAGTTCCATGATCAAAATGAAAATCGACTGTCAAAAACATTTTTGTATCAAAGATTAAAACCTTTCCAAAATCACTTTTTTGGAAAGAATTTAGACCAGAAAAGTCAAAATAATGATGTCTACATATTAAATTTGTAGGGGGAATTGACAATTTGTAATAGTTGTTGATATAACCAGCAATAAAAACATAAAATGCGGAGACCAAAAACTCCTCGTCCACCCGTCATGCTGACCTTGTCTTCTATATTCTATTTTCTATGAGGCTGGAATGACCAGCGTGGTCTTCTGTCCCCTAGACTTCCTTTCTTTTGCTGCTGATGTTTTGTTTTTTCATGCTGGTGCATCCTATACTTCGGGCTAGAGCCTACCTTATAGGTACACCACCGGGATTCCAACAGCTTCTTTTGGTGTCTGTCCTTTGTCGTGTACAGAACACCGCATATGCGACAAGTAAGCATCTGAAGAGAACATTTCATCTTATAAATAAATTATTTCTGTACAACAATATGCACTTATAACCAGGATTGGGGTCCGAGTGCCCTATTTTGCTTGCCTAAGTTGGTGTTGATTTTAGGATTTCATTTACATCAATCTGTAGAGAGTCTAGGTTATTTTGGTTAATACTTCATCTTACACCATGAACACTATAGAGGCAGATGTATGGCATAAGAACTTCGCGGAATTTCCTGAGTTTAAAGACAGAACAATAATACTGTAATAACCGGTGGCTTGACCATGCAAATGTTGCAGTTCACCGCAGAGTACCAACATCCAGATCAAGTGTAAAGTATCAAACCAGGCTGCTCAATTCATGTATGTGTATACAGGATAACATGTAGGGAAATCAAAACAAACTTCTATAAAAATAAATGGACAAGTATTGTTATTTTCCCTCCAAAAAAAATTGAACTCTGTGATTATGATTGTTTTTCTGTTCTTTTATGGAGTTTTAATGAAATTGTGTTTTTATTTAAAGTTTCATATATAATTATCCAAATACATAATTTTGTTTCACCTATTTGACATTTTTATTGGGATTAGGACATCATTCGCACATGTCATTGTATGTTGCCGAGGTGTATGTTTTACTAATTACTATATAGACACAATCAATCCAAAGGAACTTATTGTTGGTGTAATAATTTTGTGGGACGGTACATCTATTATTTTAATATTGTAATAAACAAAATTAAAACATAAATCACTTCATCACAGCATAATGACACAAACAATAACATGTATAACTATCATACTATAGTTAATTAACAGTTAAAGTCATAATGTATAAAGATGTCTTTTCTAATGGATACTGTTCTGCAATATGCAACAGAATACTGTTGTATGCCTCTGACTCTGTTTTACCCCATTTGTCTCTCCACATTCTCATATACAGGTAGGTTGGTAAAGCAACTGCAGACACACCCTTCATCTCTAAATTTCTGTTTCGTCTTGGCTCAGTACGATTCAATGGCTTGTATATGCACACCAGTCTCTGAATCGACAAGTGGTTGACAGTACCATGTTCAAACGGGTACCAGACAACTCGGACCGTATGAAGACTACTCGGACCATCAATAATATTATTGTTGTCTTACTTATTTTTTTTAAATGAAATTGACGGAAATCATAAAGCTACAGTCATCTGTCAAAAATATTGGGAAATCTAACAACAAAAAAACAATCCCTATATAATCAACAAAAACCATATTTTTTCAAAAAAACATTAAGAAGTCATTTCTCGATAGATTTTTACAAATTTTACACCGAAACATTTTGATTGGTTATTTATTCATTATGTTGTTATGAGAGATTTTTATTTGTACATAATTTAAACACAAAAAAATAATATTTGATTTTCCTATGTATTTCAACTAAAAACAAATCCTAAATATTTCATGGGAAAATAATGTACAAATAAAAACCACTCATATAAATATAATGAGCAAATAAACAAACAAAATATAGATAATTCTGAATGTTTTGGTGTAAAATTTGTTAAAATCTATCCAGAAATGACTTCGCAATATATTTTTTTTTTAAATATGTTTTTTTTTTTTTTACGTTTCCCAATACTTTTGACAGATGATAGTACTACAAAGCCAAGAAAGTCTGAATGGACCAGTTTTTGTGCTAGAAAGTCTGAACAGAGTCTGAAAATTACTCAAAATTGCTGAAAAGTCTGAACAGAGTCTGCACATTACTCAAAATTGCTGAAAAGTCTGAACAGAGTCTGAACATTATTCAAAGGTCTGAACAGATTCTTAACATTACTTTGATAATTTTTAACAGATTTTTAAAAAATAATTACATGAAATTTGTTTCAAATGATTTAATTTTCTTGATGTAACTAATTTATACATATAAACACTAACCTTTTATTTTATTCTGTGCATAATTTTCCAATATTATTCTCTATGAAAATATTATACTTACAACTTATGAAATACAAAGGTAAGTCACCTGTGAGTGATGGTTTTACCTGTACATATAGGTAATTAGTCATTTCATGTTGTATATTGGAACCACAGGTGATACTGTGGAGATGGGTACTATTTATAAATTTGTCATTTTCTTCATTTAAATTTTTCTTCATAAATATCAACAGACACAAATATCTACATACTCAACATATATGGCACATTGTGAACCATAAAAGATTACATTAAATACATATATAAAAACATTTCGCTGACAATTAAGACCATCATAATAATCAGAATTTAAAATATCATAAAAGTGTTGATATTTAACCCTGGATAACCCATAAAGCCATGATAGCTGATTTCCAATGGGGTCCACATTAGTAAATACACTTATAACTTAGTAAAAAATAAAACGACCATTTCAAGACTTAGGCAGGTTTCAATTATATAATCATTTATTATTACGTCCACCCAATTACCCGAATTTATATAATATTAATATAAAAAATCACTTTAGAACTGAATTTTCCGTCGCTCAAATAATTTTTTTTTACACCAGCCAAAGGCTTTTTCCTGTTTTAAATTTTTAAGATTAATTGGCAAATCGTTCCAGTCTTTAATTGCATTAATATAAAAATTGTAGATGCTGGACCATTCACTGATGGAACCAAAAAGTTAAATTCACCATTTCTGGTTCTATAATTATGACAATCTTTGGTTTTAATAAAATGTTGTCTCATATATTTTGGGCATTGATTATAAAATATTTTATGAGCATGGTTGAGTCGCATTTGTTTTATTCTATTTTCTACATTAAGAAAGCCAACATCTGAAAAGACTAAAAAAATAATACTTTTTCTATAGTCATAACTCTTTATGAATCTTAATATTTTATTCTGTACAACCTGAAGTTTTTTCTTTAAAGCTTTCTTCAGACCGGCATACCAAGATGAACATGAATAATCAAAGTGGCATTGTATAAGAGCCATACATAACGTTTTTCTTGACTCCTCTGATAAACATCTACTATGTCTGTATAGGAACCGCAGTCTTGCATTTGCTTTTTGTATTATGTTATTAATAATAAATTCACCAGAAAGAAACCGGTCATTATTAAGACCCAAGTATTTTACATTTCCCTGAGATATAATGGAATGTCCGGCGCAATCTATGCGGAACTGATCTCCTTTTGGAGTTTACGTTTAGAGACTTCATTTCAAGGACTTTGATAACTATTAAAAATGCATGTCTAAGATTGATAAAAGATGATAATTATCTTTTAAATAAATAGTAAATATACACATATAAATATTGAAAATTTTTATACAACGGTCCGAATTGTCTTAACATACGGGCCGAGTTGTCCGCGGGTCGAGTTGTCTGGCATTCGTTCAAACTGGAGCTCTGAGTTTATTCTGCTGTAGGCTCTCCATTGGTCTCAGTGGATGATGCTGCCTGGATTGGCAACTCTCTGGATGATTGGTAGTGGAGTTTCTGCTTTTCTATCATATACAACCTGCATGTACGTAATTGCTGGTTTGTGTGATGTGTCGGCCATAACCAAATACCTGCTGGTCTTAACTGGCACGCATACCCCTGTTGTACTTGGCTTTGTGGTTAAATAGGATTTCTATCTATCTGGATGACCATACCTGGTCCACCAAGTTGTACTGGAGATTTAAGTAGCCTGGAAGAACAAATGCCACAGATCTCTGAAATCTGTACCCTGCTAGCAACCAGCTTTACTTTTGTACTCTGGCTTCATAAATAATGACATATAACCATTGTTCAAGTGTGATGCGGGATTTTTCAAAGAATGAACCTGCTCGAATGGTACATTAGGTATGCTTCTTGGTGCATCTCCATCCATAACCATCTGAAGTAGTTGGTTTATGTCTTTTGTCCATGGGTTGCTGGCAACTTGAACATACAGCTTGTGTTCAGTGAAGTACGCAAGTACAGCTCCTTGGTCTTTACTGAATATAACATCTGGAGCTATGAAAGTGAAGAAATCGGCCATATTAGAGCTATTGAAGTGATGAAGATGTTAAGAAATAAGTTGCCTTTATGTGCTTTTTTTAATTTGTATTGTCTTAAAAATAGGTTAATCACTTTGAAGTATTTTTTTAAACAAACATCACCTCAGACTTCGGAAGCTCATTGTAAAGAAAAAGCAGTGCATGCTCCTTCGGAAAACATGCATGTAGTCCATGACCATGTTTTATTTGTCATGTCAAAATATGGCATGAGAAAGCTGACACGGAATTAATTCCATGGACCGTTTTGCCACTAGCAGTGGCTTCACATGCATCAGCTTGGATGTTGTTGATGATCCATGGCTCTGGTTTTACCTCTCGATAAAGATATGACCTACAGTTTCCTTTACCACTCTTTACAACTTCACCAGCTTCTAAACAAAACAGACATCCATATTCGCCTTTATGTTGGGTCATCTGCAGTACATATGCTCGTGCTTGCAAATCCATGGTTGCAGCAATCATTATGGCTTTTGTTGTTAACGCAGTAGACTCAATGTTACTTTCAAACCCTCTCTGATATAGTTGGACTAAGTCTTCTACGAGTGATCTCAAAAACATGTTCATCTGAGATTTACCACAGCCTTGCTAAGTACCCCATAACATCATGTTTTTCCTAGTGTACCTTTGCTTTGTGTCGGTTGCAACTCTTTAATAATGAGATACACAGGCCACAAAGAAACTTTTGAGATTTGAAAGAAGGGAATACCATCAGTAAACAGGATAATGTTAGTGTTCTTGTTGGTCAAAACTCCACTATGTTCCTTACGTTTCTAATATTCGGCACCATCTACAATGTCAGATATTGTTTTATGCTGAATAAATCGCTGATTTGCATAGTCTTGGATATTTTTTTTTGTAATTGTTTATTTTAAAAATAGAAAAGGTGTTACATACACATGAATTTCAATACATATAATACACAGACAATTATATATTTAAACGATATTTTGTTTTCATACAAACAGTTTTAAATACAAGAACAAAGACAATAATATATATATCTTGGATTGCTCTCCAAATACCATCCCTTTCTACAATTTCTTTCAACAAAATAATTCACATTGGTTTTCTCCTTTTTTGCCAATGTAACCTAGTCTTCTGCAGTTTTCTATATCTCCAGTAAAAAGAAAGGTTTTTACACACAGCACAAAACATATGATCCTAAGACAATCACTCGCAGCCACACAAATTATGCCAGGTGTCAATGTTTGTTTCCATTAGATTTTATGCTGGTAAATGGAGTCCCATAAGATGACGAAAACATCTTGTCACACAGGCAGTGGTAAAGCACACCTTGCCATGTAATTGTGATATAGGTGGTAATATATATAGTGGAGTTGTGAAACTGTCAACAAAGTTCTCGACCGGTTCTTCTTCAATCTCAATTTCTTCTAGACTATCTGTAACAAGTGGTTGGTCTGTACTACATTTAAAATTAGCTGTGTTTTTCTGTCTTCGACAGACTTTTCCACTTGATCCACGCTTGTCAACATTTCCTGAATTGCAAAATTTGTATGTTGTGGTTCCTCTATGACTGACTGTTCATCTTGTCCTTAAATATTTTGAAATAAAATTACAAAATATATAAGAAAAATATATTAGATAGTAGATTATTACAGTTATATTCTGTTGTCAAATTACAACTTCAGACAATAGTTCAGAGTTAGTTGGAAGACCATCTGAAACTACGATACACGGCAGTTTTGTTTTAAAAGTTTGCTCCAACATATCTAAAAACCACTTCTTTGTTCCTGCTATGACAGGTGTAGGATTTGTAGCTTTTCCGAACAACCTAATCACTTTCTGCCACTGCTTTCTTATGTACTCTTCTCCCATGTCTCTTTAAATCATACCTCCCGGTACCAGCGTACTTGCACCCTAGTGCCATACATACAAATTGAGTCGACTCCATTTGTTCCTTGGCGCATTTCAAAATATGCATATCCCCTGTTTCCTGGGTTTCTAACGTATCATAGCACACAGGACATCACACATTTGTCTCTGGCTTTCTATCTGTTTTCTTAGTATTCACAATTCTGCAAAAACAAAAACATACATTTATTCAGCAATGTTTCATTTACATAT
The DNA here is from genome assembly GCA_002080005.1 of Gigantidas platifrons. Classification (NCBI taxonomy): domain Eukaryota; kingdom Metazoa; phylum Mollusca; class Bivalvia; order Mytilida; family Modiolidae; genus Gigantidas; species Gigantidas platifrons. The sequence continues at coordinate 560,841 of MJUT01065218.1, read as the reverse complement.
TATCTTTTATATGTTTTATCTTAATGCTGATCGTAATCACGCAACCAGACAGGAGACTTTCTGTTTCTCCTTGGTCTGTGTAATACTTCAGATTTGGTCCCGGCTGAATCAGGTACCAACTCATCATCTTCTATTTCAACCGTAGTAACCCCTGATTCCAGGTCGAAGACACCACAAATCACTTTATTCCTTTCCTTGTTGATATCTGTATCTACGGAAGGCTGTGGCTCCTATTCTATTTCTCCAATTAGGTTATGTATCTTCGCATTCTATCAACATGTATTACTTGTGTTTGTTAGTGTATACCACAATCGACAAGGTATGTCCAATATGAGTTCTTCTTTAAAACAGGAAAATATACAAGAACTTTATTACTAAATTGCTCCCAGCTCAGTTTTTTATGATAATATTTTTTGTCGAAGTATTTCCCCTTCGACATGTTCTTGAACGATTTGATGTGCTTTTACCATGCTATCCTGGAGTTCCCAAACCCAGGAATCAAGAGGTGTCGTAACTTCTCTCCCTAGCATGAAGCGATTTTCGGAGTTCGGTAATTTTGTTATTACCCTTATTGGTGTACATTCCGTCGTCTCGTGTTCTGCTGATCTATACGCCATCATGACATTGAGTAATAGTACACCCAAATTGGTATGATGTTCGTTTTCATTAGATGACAACGTTGTTGCAAGTGTTTTATTTAAGTGCTGTACCATGCCATCTGATTTGGCATCAGGTCAAATCGGCCCCAGATCAAATCATTATTTGTGTTTTATTATGTTGTTTATTTAATTTGAGCATAGGTATTGTTAATTGTGTTGTTTCAAGTTGTTTATTTAAAGGAATTTTATATGTGTATTTAATTGTGTTGTTTATTTAATTTGATAATTATTATATTTAATTATGTTGTTAATGGTTGAATGAAATGATATTGTATATTATATTTGAATACATTTTTCTATATTAATGTGATTTTTTTTATTAGTGTCCACAATAGAAAAACTGTAATTTATAGCAGTTCATGGTAAATTTTCTTTTGTATTATAAAAAAAAAAAAAACAATTATCAGATTATAAGTTTTATTATTTCATTATCTTAACAATACTCCGCACATGATCGTATAAGCATTGATATAAAAGAGTTATGCTTCACTATCACTGTCTTCTGAAGTTACACTATGGCGGCAATCGACACTTCGTAGAAAGTCTGAAGTCTTGTGTCTTGCCTTCATATTGGTCCCCCAACTCTGTTAGTTTGCCTTGGGATTTCTTGTAGGTGACCTGTTGATATCTAGGTAGTGACTTCTCTTCAACAAGATGCACAGTTACGCTTACGGACTTGGCTTCTTTCATCAGGGCAGGAACCAGTCTGTAAAAGTGCATATTTGATCCACCAGCTTTACCTATGAAGCGGCGGTGACAACCTGAAATCCGTGAAATGTAAAAAATTAGTTATTATATTGATGTATAAAAATTGTTAAATAAAAACATTAACAGACTACAATACATTGTATTTCTATATTTCTGGTTTATTCTCTTGACTTTACATCCACATAGCTGTCTTGGAATTCCTTATGATATATACAAACGATGTTAATATGTATTGTTTACCGAATATTCTAAACATCTGATCTTGAGTATAAATTAAAAAAAAATACCTTCAACATCATTATTGGTCCTGACGGAACACACTCGCTGGGTTGTTGAGCCAGGTGTTGGTTAGATAGTTGATCAGCAGCTGTATTTGTATTGATGTTGTTTGTCTGATCATATTGAAGGCGGTCTGATATGGTCTACTGGTAAATACTGTAACGCAAGTAGCTTCCTAACGAAGATATGAACGCACTTCATTTTGTTGTACGATGTCTTCAGTCACATGGATCATCATCACTTGTTTCTGGGAAAGCCGGTTCTTGTTCCTGCAATTTGTCGAATAGGCCAAGAATTGATGACAAACATTCAGCAAAATTTACAAGTAAATGTAGGCCACAGAAAAAGTTATTAACTTTAACTGTGACCAACCTTTCGTCTTCGGATAAACTGTTCCAACTATCTACAAACATTGGCATGACATCTCTTCTATACTGTTCTAAATCAGCAGTAAATGCTATATTTGTCTGTGGTCTGTCGGACATGAAGTCACGAATGTTGCATAAAATATTAAGACCATGTGAAGTTACGTTATTGGATCGATAGGATTCGCACATATCGGATATATCATCTAAAATATTTTTAAAAGTGTCCAGTGTTGTTGAGGCTGATTTATCAGACATGTCACGTAAACCTAAGAAATGTATGTTTTTATTTTCATCACTTAATAGAAAAGTTTGAAAGGTTTTTCCAAATTTACGGGTTTCATCACCATACAGGCAGGTATTTGTTTGCATACTGACAGTAGCACCAAGTTGTTTTTGACCGATTGCAATTTTTTCTGAAATAATATTATCAACTGTTTTCCGTGTAGGTGTTGTATTTGGTATTCTGTTTGAGAGCTTCAAAACCTCCTTTATTACAGGACCAACATTGCTTGATGGAACATTGTAGCTTGTTAATATCATAATGCATTGTCTTCTATTCGGAGTGTATGAGTTAGTTTCGGAACTGAAAAGCTCAATTTCTGCATTGTCTTGTAACATGGAATGTACACTTGTTTACAAACTGACCCGGCAAAAAATGTTTGGACTCGTGCATATCTAATTCTGGAACGGAACCGGACTCAGGGCTTTTTCTACCTTCTTTCAACTAAAGCCCCCACTCTTCACTTTGGGAATTTCTGTTCGCGAAAAGGGCTAATTGGGGGGAAAATAAAGTGTTTTTGAACTCTTTATATGCAACTGTTTTTTTACAGAGCTAATTTTCTAGATTTAAAGTCTTCAACAATGTCAGTAAGTTGATCATCACTCAGCCTTGGCCTTCGTTCTCTGCAAATTCTCATAAAAGCATCAAGTGTATATTAAGTTGTTTGTATGTACAGTCGGAAAATATATTCAGAAGAAATTATCATCACTTCAGTTTTTACTTTGCTCAAATAAATCAATTGCTTTCTTTACATTTATATCATTCACAGTTTCCATCTTGGTATTTATAATTCAATGTCAATAAAATCAAACAGTTCTAGGAAAGCCACAAGCTTTTCTGAATGCACGGATCAGGATTAAATATTGGTCAATCTGATGCTGACTTTTCAGGTCTTTTAAACTATTTACAATCTTATTTAGTAGGTAGTACCTTAGTTCAACAAAAAAGTTTACTTTTCAAATAGATTGTGTGTTATAAGATAAATCAGCAATTGATCTTTTAAGACATCAACTTTATCTGAAAACTCATTTACCTAAAAAAAAAAAAAACAAGTACAGAATGAAGTCCTGCACGGCAAATTTCGCAATCAAATCTGTCCTTTAAACTTACAGCTTTCCCGATTATTTCTGTTGGTAGTTCTTCAGTATCACATTCTGTTGTCTGTACCAAGACTTCTAAATGTTTGTGTTGATGTTGACTGCATAACAATACAATATTATTTGTATACTCTACGTTTCATTCCTGAAAAATATGAATTGAACTTACTTCAATCACATTACACTATTTGGACGGTAAACAGAAAGAAAGTCACAGGGGGAAAAAAGAATTTAGTTAGGTTTGTTTTATGGTGTTTAACTCCACTTTCAACAATATTTCAGTTATATAGTGGCAGTCAGTTTCATTGGTTAAGGCAACCAAAATACCCGGAGAAAATTGCCGACATGCCGGAAGTCACTGACAACCTTTATTAAATAATGTTGTACACCTTGCCCTGTGTGGGATTCGAATTCACATCTGTGGTGATATGCACAGATTGCATAGGTAGTTGTAAATCCATCTACCATAGTATCACAGCCACGACAGCCCGCAATTTTGTTAGGAAAAAAGTCACAATGTTTACATAGGAAAAGTATTTTTTTTCAGTGTATATTAATGTGTCTGGGATTGTTTTGTTTTTGTGTGTGTAGCACGTAATTGTCTTATATTATTGTTTCATTTGTTCGAGTACAAAAATAGAGAATATCGCAATATTATTTTGAGTCGACAACAAAAATTTCTAATGTAATTTCATCTTGATCTTTTTACACATTTCCACCATTGTAGTATATTATGTTATTCATTTTTCTCTTTAAATAAATGCTCTTATCTATTTTGTCTTTCAAATTTTGTTTTATTCTTTAGTTTAAACATTTCTTTGTTTTATAATTCATCGTTTGTACAATTTCTATATTTCACATGTAAAATATCCTTTAGTTTTGTTATGTCTCTCTTTCCTGTGATTTTATATTGGTGACCGTTTTTCTTTGACTTTCAAACTTCTTTCTTTCCTACATTGATTCATTTGACAGTGACAAGCTAATAATCTGTACTGTAATCATACCACAACCCCTTTTTATCTCTTGGAATGATTTTGGTTACAATTGACTTCATGGTTTAGGTTAAACTGCATGTATTGAAAAGGTAAAGCAAACAAACATAATGTTTTTCAACCATCAGTCAGCTGTACAATTTATTTAGTTGTGTCACTCACTGATTAAACTGGCTTCACTCACATTCTCAATCATGATCAACCTCATTGTTAAACTTCTCGTAAAATTAATAATTTTAGTACTAAAGTGAATAACTATATTATTGAAGAAATACATATTTCATTACATTTGCGATAATTCATGCATATTTTGTCATAAAACATCTGTCATCATTTGTTTACATTCAAATATGGGAGATGACATATTGGATTGAAAACGAGGCTAACATTGACACGGAAAAACTACAATTACAGGTACAGTACGTGTAAAATATGGGGAGAAATTAGTATATTTGGTTTTAAAAATAATTTATTTACCATCAAAATCATGAAAGGAGAGCGTAATCATCTCAAAAAAAAAGTTGTCATATTTTGATCGCTTCGATTCTACTACTTTTTCCGCTTCGACTTCAAAATGGCTGAGAATTGTTATTACTGAAGGTTTAACTGTTCATAAGTATGAAAATGTCATTTTGGATGTTTAGAAAACAATGTATTTTTTCAAAAAAGCCCGTAACAAGTATCCACCGGCTGTCATTTTGATATTTACGAATCACGAAAATTTCATAACGTTTCGCGGCATATCAAACAGGATTATCTGCCCTTACCTTTTCCGTCTCTAATTTCTATTCTTTGATTTAATTTGTTTTTATTTACATTTTTCTCTCTTTATTGTAATATTTGTTTTGTGCGTGTGTGGTTTTTTTTATTATACTCATTTTTTTCTTTCTTTCTAAATATTCGGTCTGTATTGTGAGAAATAACATGTATATCTTTTATATCATTACCGCCACGATATAACTGCAATATTGTTGAAAATTGGCGTTTAAACACCCATAGCCTCATATAAATTATTGAAATTAAATATCTATTTAGTAACCTTTTCCAAAACAATGTGTAGCCCTAAAAAGGACTGTTTTGTAATCAATGTAGCTCTCTCAGTTGCCATCCTTGTCCTTCAAAAGCAAATCAAATTTCTTCTGCTTGCCCTCTTTTTGCAGTGGCTGTGCAAAGTACTGTATACTTCTGCCTCGGGATGACTCGCTGTATAATTTCTTTGGGACATCACCAGTGGCTCGCCCGCCCATTAAAATGATTATAGGGACAACCTTGTACAGATGGTCTATATATTTGCAGGCTTCTGGCAGAAGATTACCCCAAACCTCTAGGGTATGTCGCACCAGTTCAGCTTTCGTGGTAGGTTCTAGCTTTGACAAGTACCTCTTCAGCTTATGCCATTTCGTTGGAATTAAGGTCGCAGCTTTCGGAGGGTCAGACATTCCACCAATTTATTCCGTTGTCTTCCATAAAACTTGTACTAATTTTGAATTTTGCTTAGGATCGTTATCTGAGAAAGTAGACTTAATGAAGGGCAAAAGTGTGTTCTTTAAAATGTTCTCAACAAAAAATTCTTTTCTGAGGATGCCATGAAAAAGTAAAATGTTTGTTGCACCAAATCTGCTAATGCCGTCCCATATATGTATCTTCAGTTGGTGTTTAGGCTTTGGATGGTATGTGTGATGCTGTTGACAGGTCGGTATACAACCACTCTGTTATCAAAAACAAAGTCACAGATTTTATTGATTTAAAATCCAAAATCTTGATTGTCATCAAACACAATACAAAATACCAAACAATCAGTTAAAAGCACTGTCTTAATTCAACATGATGGATGATTGGAACTGAATGGCTACACTGATTCACAAAAACAAATGAAGATCTTAATGTGGCATCATAATAACATGTACAAATTTGTGATCAACTTTTCTTTTATACTGAAATAACTTTCTAAATGACATACTTTATCAACAGGAGGAATGCTCAAGGTCCCCTGCCAGCTGCATAACCAATCTTATATTAACAAAATCTATTTTGGTAACTGTGACCTTGACCTTTGACCTATTACCTCAAAGTCAATTGGGATCATCTATAGATTTCATTAAAATCAATCAAGGAGTACTCAAGTTATGCTGCAGAAACCAGATGTGGAATGACAGATTGAAGTATGGAAATGTGGATTCTAAAGTCCCCCGTTTTTACAATAATTACTTAATTCCACAAGAGAGCTTCATGTAGTTAGTGTTCAAAGAGACATTAATTTACATATCCTTCATGTATGCATAATATATGTAAATGATTATGTGCTTATCAGATGATTACATTAAACAATTACCTTTGATCGAATCCAGCCTTTTTTATCCAGTGTTGGCCTACCATCGCCTTCATCCTCTTTTTTTTAATCCCTGGCCGTTTGACTCAGCCAGTTCTTTGCAAGAGAAGAGAATGTACATCAACTTCATAATGAGAGTATACTCTGGCTTTCCTGAGTTTGAAGCCTGACGGAAGGCATCACTCTTCTGTCCTTTCTTAATCATAGTATCGTGTGTTGATATCAGCTGGACTAACTGAAAAAAAATAGATACATTTTTATAATTAAGGTACAGTTATTCTGTAAGGGGATGGATCTAGTATGGTGGGAAAAAAACTCCTGCAATGTGTGGAGTGTTTCAGAAAACAGTACAGATATACAAATGTATTATAAAAAGAAATTCCACTGAGAAAAAGGGTCAAGTTTTAGTGTCAGAATGCAGAATTAATGCATCTCTCAATCTCTATAAATGTAATAGTTACCGAACGAAGACGTTATTGCATTTAATATCATACAAAATTATATCACTGGTGCATAATACGAGACTTAGATGAGGAGACCCCTATCAGACTAACATGTTTCCCATTGGTGAATCAAAACATTTACCTACCATGTATAGTTGTGGATATCAAAGTATAGTTTTGTTATTACATTTCATTTACTTACTGTATCATCTTTCACTGGAATGCCCAATTTTTTTGTAGATCTTGTAATTCTAGTATCCATCTGATTCAGTGGCAGAACAGATGAATTTTCTCTCTGGATATCTGGTTTTTCTTGCTGGTTGGTTTGATTACTGAATTGTTGCATGGATCCAGGCTGTTGTGGATTCCAAATAGTACAGCTTTGCTCCTGTTGAGAGTGTTAAGTGTTATCTAAAATGAAATATTCCTTAAACAATATAAATCAAAGTTGCAGCCACTGCCTATTAAGTTCGCCTTTATTTTTATATTGTGGAAAACTTTGCAAAATGTGTGGGTTATACTCTATATATCAGAAAATATATGGTGAAATACTTTTTTTTTTAGATATTTTAAGATTTCAAATGTTAACATACCATGATATGTTCCAGATGCTTTTTGACATGCTTTCCATGTATCTGTGAAATTGATATATGTCTTAGGAGACTTGGCTTCTTCAACTGTTGTTGATTTTTTAGGTGTGCTCGTCTGTATTCTTGTCGTCTTTTTCAAAATGTGCTTCCGGTTCGACCTGTCTTGGAGAAGCCTGGAACAAGTCTGATCTCAGAATATCATCCCATAATTGTATGGCTGCCACTCTCTCTGAAATCTGCTTTTCTTTTATCCTTTTAGATGGTGTTTCATCAAGTTTATTTTTGCCTGAAGGTGGTGCGTTTTCACTTTTGTCTAGATTTGTCCCCTTTTTAAGAGCTATGTTTCTATCTTTAGTTTTCTTTTCCTTTGGATTATCCACACTACTTTTCTTGGGACTCTCAATGTCTTTCTTTTTTGCACTCTCTTTTCGTGGGGCTAAACTCGACCTGCTGTTTTGGCTTTCCTTGATTTTTGTTGTTTTTATTCTTTGCCGTTTCCCCTCTGTTCCATCAATGTTTTTTTAATGGTAAATTGAAACAGATCTTCTGGTATCTCTTTAATTTAACCATCTAGCTTTTCTATGACTTGTTTTTTTTTTGCAGCACTGGCAAATCTGATCAAATATTGTTCGTTATCTGAAATACATGACAATGTCGTTTTAACTACTTTTTAAAAATAAAATAAAAAAATTGTCAAAACCTCAAATGACGGGGTTGCACAGTAAAATACATTACATAAATACAATTTAAACAATAGATACAGAGTAGATGTCAATGAGACAACAACCCTTAATCTGAATAATTTCCTGAAATCCCCCCCCCCCACACACACACTGCAACTCTGGTTACCATCACATGGGCTAGACGCGTTTTCATATGTATATACATATATACCACCCTAAATTTCTTCAAATGTCTGAAGATTATTTACTGTGCGGTGCGTGGAATATATACAATATTTGCCAAAGATATATTTGTTTTATTGTGCAACATTTGTGAATAAACTATTTACATTTTATACTATCAGTTGGTTTAAATATATGAATACTCTGAAGGCCGTATATATAAACTAATGTTGTATAGATTACAATTTCAGTTTCACTGAGTTATCGTGTATGGGATAAAAGAAAACCGACCATTTAACTTGAAATGGGGAGGGGGCGGGGTTATGGTTTAGATATCCATTTTGAAAAACAATTTCGTGTGACACAAACGTCACATATTTTTTTCTTCACAATCTAACATGAAATTTAATGCCATAAACTCTGGATCAGATTATTTATTTTACCCTCTTCCAAGTCAGTCTATTATTATTTTTTTTTGCAGCTTTGGGAATCAAATTATTTTTTTTTATAACTATACCCCCTTTTTCTAAAATTGTGCATCCCGTAAACAAACAAACAAACCAACGTGTGTCTAAATTGTAACACAAGAAGATCGAATAGTCTACTTTTGCGAGGTTATACTTCGATTTCTTTACAGAAAGTATAAAAGTGTCTTTATATTTGCTTTGCTTTTCATAAATAAAGATTCGGTAGGTCAAGAGTTACCGTTCTTGCAGACCCCACATTTTCTAAATTTCGATAATATTATCACAAATGTCGACCTTATCGCTACTCAACTCGTGACAATATTCAAAGAAGTAACAAAGAATTTTGTATTAGATAATACATTCTACTATTAGTTATTTTGAATTAAACTTCAAAATATAACACCTTTTGTGTTGAAGGATTTCGTTTTCATATAAATAGTGCGTAGATTACTAAACATGAGTTGCCATTTGTTTACTTGTAGATCGACGTCCAATCAGATGGCCGTGTTCACAACTTGTATTCAAATCTCATGCTCAGCGGTTCGGATTGAAAATATACGATTTATACACAGACATATATACAAATTGTTAAAAGCTATGAAAAATTAGAGATATTAGCACATCTAAATTAAAAAGATATGTTCAGCGTAAAATTGATTTCTACTCACCACGTGTCTTTGCAATTGTCCCTCTGTAAAGTTTGTTCCCCCTTTTCCCTCCACAACATATTTCACTCCCATACATCAATACTGGTTCCACCATAGAGTTGCAGAGTTTTGTATAAATTTTATGCGACATACCGCCGGATGAAAAAAAAATTCCATACACAGCCACAAGGGCTCTACTCGCCGACTTAGCTAGTTCATTAGTGGTTTTATCAAAAGTTAAATGTTCGTCGAGCCAAATTTCGAGGTATTTGTAAGAGTCAACCTTTCAAATGTCGTGATTTGCACATTTCAATTGAAAATCAGTCAATGAGAACGATTGTGGTCTCAAATGAATTAGCTTGGTCTTTTCGGCATTTACCGACAATTTTCACTTCGAGCACCAATCTGTTAATTTATTCATCATCAGTTGCAGGCTCTGTTCGTCGGGCATGATAAGTGCGATGTCGTCCGCTTACAGTGAAATATTTATTGTCTCTTCATTGAATTTCACACCATAGCTAAGTTCATTTATGTTTTCAGCTGAGTCATTTATATAATCCGAAAATAATGTTGGTTAAAAGATGGACATGACACATTAATATCTGAACAGGACATTTCAAATAAATTTAGCCAAACATTTTCAAAAAACTCTTCTATCCAAAATTACCATCCCGAATTTCAAAAATTTCAAAAACAAAAGGAAAAAACTAAACTTAATTTTAAATCAAAGAATTTGGAGGAATACAATCGCCCGCTTTCGTTAGATGAATTGAGAAAATCATTGGATAAGGCACATGACACTGCATGTGGCCCAGACGACATCCGTTATCAGCTTCTCAAACATCTTCCGGAATCGGCACTCCAAGTTCTTTTAAATCTCATGAATGACATTTGGGAAACAGGCGACTTGCCATCAGTTTGGAAATTAGCTAATATCATTCCTATTCCAAAACCTTATAAAAACCATTCTGAACCGTCAAATTATCGGCCTGTTGCACTAACTGGTTGCGTGCGTAAAACCATGGAAAGGATGATCAATGCTCGCCTTGTATGGTTTATTGAATCCAATTGACTCTTGTCCAATATACAGTGTGGATTCCGTCAAGGTAGAAGCACTTTGGATCATCTTGTCCGTTTTGAAACTTTTATTCGAAACGCCTTTGCCAAAAAGGAACATGCTGTGTCTATCTTTTTCGATTTAGAAAAAGCATACGACACAACATGGAAATATGGCATTTTAAAAGACCTCTTTGATATGGGGTTGAAAGGTAAGCTACCTAATTTCATTTCAAATTTTCTATCTGACAAAATTTAATGTCAGAGTAAATTCAACTTATTCTGACATATAGGAACAAGAGATGGGAGTTCCCTAGGGAAGCATCCTCTCTGTTACATTATTCAGTATTAAAATAAAGTCTTGCTAAAGTTTTAAATGATAATATTGAGGGTTCTCTCTACGTAGATGACTTCTTGATATGTTATCGGGGCAAGAATATGAACAACATTGAAAGACAATTACAACTATGTCTAAATAAGATAGAAAAATGGAGAATGGATTTAAATTCTCAAGCTCAAAAACTGTAGGGATGCACTTTTGTAATAAAAGAGGACTCCATCCAGACCCTGGGTTAAAATTAAATAATTCCCCTATTAAAATCGTTTCAGAAACTAAATTTGTAGGTCTTCTTTTTGATAGTAAACTTACCTTTCTACCCCATATTAAAATGCTTAAAAATAAGAGCCTTAATGCTCTTAATATTTTAAAATTTGTGTCTAGTTCCGACTGTGTTACAGATAGCACGGTTTTATTAAATTTATATAGATCGTTGATTCGATCAAAATTGGATTACGGATGTATCGTTTAAGGTTCAGCCCGTCCATCGTATATCAAGTTACTAGATACAGTCCATCATCAAGGATTACGACTCTCACTTGGAGCGTTCAGAACGTCTCCAGTTGAGAGTTGGTATGTTGAGGCAAACGAGCCTTCCCTTGAAAACAGACGTATCAAACTTGGTATGCAGTATGCAACCAAATTGAAGGCTTATCCTTCAAATCCTGCACATGACTGTGTTTTTAACCCTCTATATGAAAATGTTTACGATAAACAACCCAATACAATTCAACCTTTTGGACTCCGAGTAAAATATCACACTTCGAAAATTCTCATATAAATTTGGATGACATAGCACCTACTGTAATTCCTGAAAANACTCCATGGATCCCTAGTCATATAGGTATCCATGGGAACACAGTCGTTCACCGGGAAGCCAAGAACGCATTGGATGATCCTGTATCCAATTGTTCTATTCCTTATACAGATATTAAACCTTTTATAGTGAAATATATTTTAAAACGTTGGCAAGATAGCTGGGACCAGCAAATTCATAACAAATTACATGAAATGCATTCCCTAGTTGGCAAGACTCCTTGTTCTTACGGTCAAAATCGGAAGGAACAGGTAGTCTTGACCAGATGTCGAATAGGTCATAGTAGACTTACTCATAGCTATTTGTTAAATAATGAGGAATGACCGGGATGTATTCCATGTAATTCTAATTTTTCATTAAAACATGTCTTGATTGATTGTGTGGATATTGCCGGTGTTCCGCAGACATTTTACAATACCAACAGTTTATCTAATTTATTTACAAATGTCGCAGGCGACACAATTTTGCAATTCTTAAAAGAAATTAATTTATATACAAAAATATATTTATTTAACATATGTTCTAGATGTATGTTTTTTTTTTTTAATGTTTCTTTTATTTGTACAAACCCCTCCTAGAGTGTGCCGGGGTAGAATAGGCACCAGGTTTCTCCGCCCTAGAGGCACTAGTCCTCTAAAAGGGGTCGACCCCGCGGGAACCCCGGGGTACAGAAATGGGACCGAGAGCTTCTGCTTGAAGGGGCATCCGTCGGTTGTGCGGGATGAATACTAGTTACTTCGGCACCTGGTCATTTCGGTACCTGGTCAAATCGGCACTAAGGGTAGTTAAATCGGCACCTATTTTTTTATTATTATCTATTTCAGAAGAATTCTGTTATGTCTAGATTAATGAAGAATATAGGCTGAGGCTGTTATAATACTGTATAAGGTGGCCTATTTAGTAATATTCTTTTGTTTCAGGGACTGGCATTATTGCTGTGTAGCACTGAAATTTTAATTACAAATGCCAAATTGTGCATGTGGACACTGGAAATCATGTGAGTAAGAAGATTTTAAAAGCTGTCATATAATCCAGACATTTTATGTGAGTTGGGTTTTCGTATTCTTCTCTTTTTTTATAGATTTTGTGTAGTTTTTTCCAGTTTGTGGTTGATTTCTTGTGATATTCTTTTCTAATCTTAATTTTTTTATGTATAAAAGATAACATAAGAGTTTTATTTCTTTTATTTCATCATATAATCTTACACACATACGTATAACAATAGCATATGTTTAAGGCACATATTCATCAGACATTTCAATGGACATTTGTTGCAATAAACAATAAAAAAAAAATGCACTAAGTCTGTATGCACTAAGGTGTAGAGTAATGTACATGTTCATAACATTCACAGTGCTGGTGGACCATAAACTGATGCGCATTCCCTGAGAATGTGGCTGGCACTTAACAAGTTGTCACAGTACTGGTACCACAATGAGAAGACCTTTCCTTGCACTTGTCTGGTTTTCCAGCGTTGATAACGTAGCAGTTTCCCCTCCGTGACAAGTTTCAACTGCAGTGGGATGAGCTCAGCTTCAGAATACAGTTCTGTGATCAGCTGATAACAAGGAGCAGGTCCTCTGGTGTTGAATCGGTTGTGCCATCCCTCCACATCGTTGTTGGTTCGAATGGCTGTCATGAACACACTCCAGTGGCTGATGGCTGATCATTCTCATTTTGAAACAAAGTTTCCTGTAAGCATATAATGTCAGGTACATGTTTTTGTTTACTAAGAGACCAGATATATTCTGGTCCATGGGCATTAAAACCCTGACAATTCCAATGTACAATATTTATTAAGTGTGACATTATGAATAGTAATATTTTTTAAATACATTGCGATATGAATGCACTTGAAATATTTAAAAACATATAATTGGCATATATTAGTTCTGCTTATATATTAATACAGTGCTAAATACTTAGTAAGTAATTGATTTACATTTAATTTGATGTCAAACATTTTGACAACTAAATCTGCTACATAATCAATTTTAGTTTTTTGGGTCGATCATTTTGGGTAACTTACCCAAAATAACTACCAAAAACAAAACAAGAGTACTTGTAGTTTCCAGGTCAGTTGCATTTGTAACAGTGGGTGCAGTGACTTTGGTTGGTATGTTTTTAGGTTTAGATATTGACTTTGGTTTAGCCTTTAATTCTACTCTGGCCTGTTGTGGAGTACATTTTTCAACCAGTACCTCTTTCATAACTATTTTTTTTTGGACAGTTTTTACTATTTGATGGGTGTTCCCCCTTGCAATTAGTGCATTTTGGTTTATCAGCAGTGCATTCTTTGTTTTCATGTTGCTGTCCACAATTATAACATATTTTGGGCTTAGTACAATTTGATTGCATATGCCCAAACTGTTGACAATTAAAACACTGAATAGGTTTGGGGACAAATACCTTTGTTTTGTAAGTCCTGAAACCAAGAGTTAGTTTGACTGGTAGTTGTGGGATATTAAAATATAGTTTGACAGTGGCTGATGGCTGTCTTTCTTTTTTTCCCCTTGTTATAAAAAGTGAGTCTAATACAATTAGATACATTTTGATGTTTTAAGACATCCTTAATCTCTTCCTCTGTGATATCAAGAGGTACATTGTAAATACAACCGATTGAGCTATTCATGGATTTAGGTACATAGACCTTCATTAACCATTCACCTAGGTGAGTAGTTTTTAACAATGTTTTGAATTGTTGATTGTCATAAAATTCTACTATTAAATTACCAGCTTTAGTGCTGTTAATAGTTTTAAGAGGTCCTACTAGGTTTGACATCAACTTTTGTATTTTTATTTGATTTTCGGACCCAAGTTTTACTGTGCTGCAATAAATAATGCAAATATATTTAGTGGTTTTGTTCACATTTATTTGGGGCACCTTTTTAATTGTGCTTTGCACGGTTTGACTAAAGGTGCTCTGATTTATGGGGGAACCAGAGACGCCTAGCTGGCGTCCATACACTACTTGATAAATTCTCGCTTTCTAGAGCGCTCGCGTAATCCGCGTAGTCATACTGGTCTAAATCAAAACCTTGATTATATGGTGTTGCCATATTGACACATACACAACACTAAATAAATACAATACAATACAAATACACACAAAAGATATATAAAATAGAGGTGCAATTTGAAATACTTGTGAAAAAAAACACATGTATATGATCCAGGACTCATAATGCCGTATCTGACTGCTTTCCCTTTTATTACTCCTATATTTCTCATGATTGGAAATCAGCTTGGGTGTTGGCTTTAATGTTTTCATTGTATTTTTTAAAAAGAAAACATAAAATACCAATTCGGTTGTTTCGAATCATGTCAATTCCGACCACGTTCCGTCTTTTTCGTGTCTTGACGTCTGAACAAATAGGCAGGCGACTTCCGGTGTTTACGCTATTCCTGTGACAACGTCAGCATATCATAGTCGTAGATGCGGTAGATTATAAGTAATTGTAATATGGAGACGCCAAGGAAACCGCTGAATAAATACTGGTGTTTGGTACCCCACCATCTGTCTTATATAAGAAATAAAAAGTAAAGTAAAGTAAAGTAAAGTAAATTTTATTTAAAGTCGGCATATATGTACAATTAACAAGCAAAACATGAGCTCTGGTGAGCTCTTTAACCGACTATAATATATACAAAACAATTCAACTATAAAATAGACATACGTGTACATGCAAATAAAGCACACAATAAGACATGGTACCCGAACCAGGCAAATCAATGCTCATGTGGCAAGCGCCTCTCTGTGCACCGATCAACATGGGACGGGGACCAGTCCTAATTAAGTTTATAAACGTTAAAACCATAAGCAAAATGCAGACATAAAATATAAACTGGAAGCATGTATGATAAGCAAAACAATGATAGAAAAACAGATTAAAAACGTAAGCTAAAGCAAGCATCAGCTATGAGGCAGCACAGGCTGAAATTTGCATGCATTGCAGTTGCATTTTTGACCCCCACACCAGCTATTTATATGATTTTTAAACTGGTCGAATGAGGTCATTGTTCTGGCCTCATTTAAAAGTGAGTTCCATACCTGTACTGCTTCATACCTGAAAGATTTCTTACCATAAGCTGTAGTTTTTGGCCGGGGTACCTCTGCAGTGTTCATATATCGGAAATTATAATTATTGTTTTTAATTACTACCAAATCTTGCAAAAATAAAGGACATTTTTTATTTATTATTTTGAAGGTCTCCAAGGCAATTGTCCGCATCCTGCGGGTCTTTAAAGACGGTAATTTTGATAGATCCAACAGAGAATTATAAGAACTAGTATAATCATCATATATGAAACGGAGCGGAGCGCACGTTCCTGAATTTTTTCGACTTTTTAAGTGTTTTGTTCACTACAAAAGTGCCAGGTCAAAGGGCAATAACTGAAGTTTGACATAATGAATGAATAATATATAGTTAATTTTCCCATCCTGTTTAAGTGTTTCCCAATTCTTTTTAAAACGTTTAATTGCCTTGCAGCCTTCTTACAGATATTTGATATATGTGAATTAAAATTTAATTTAAAATCAATAGTTACACCCAATAATTTGACTTCTTCGTCACATGAAATATTTATACCATTCAAATCAAATTTAATGTTTTTGTCATATGTACGCTTCCCAACTGAGATTGTCTAAAAACCATTTAATTAAAGAATTGCTATCTTCCTCTAAAGAAGATATGACAGTATTTAAACATTTACCAGATTTTGAAAGAGTATTATCATCTGCATAGTTATACAGAGAACATTTATTAACAAAGAAGAACAAGTCATTGATGAAAATGTTAAAAAGAACAGGTCCAAGTATAGATCCTTGAGGTACCCCTTTAAATATATCTAACATACTGCTAATATTCTGACTAATTTTCACACATTGTTTCCTATTTGACAAATAACTTGTAAGTAGATCAGTTGAAGATTGTGATAGACCATAAAATTTCAGTTTAAGTAAAAGTAGGTCGTGAGAAGTCAAAAGCTTTGGAAAGGTCCATTAAAATGGCAGCTAAATATTCGCTGTTATCAAGAGCTTTTTTCCAATCTTCAATCACGCGCAAAAGAGTAGATTGACATCCATATCCAGATCTAAAAGCAGCCAAAAAAGGATTGAAGATTTTATCAAAATGTTCTACTAACTGAATTTGAATAGCATTTTCAAAGATTTTAGATATTGCAGGGAAGACGCTGACCGGCCTGTAATTGCCTTTCTCAAGAACACTATTTTTCTTATGTATAGGGGCAACTTGTGCTTGTTTGAGACAATCGGGGAAGGTAGATGAGGATAGCGATAAGTTGACCAAGGTTGTAAGCGGTTTTGTTACGACGGGTTTAGCATAATGAAGTAATTTAGGGGAAATTCCGTCAAAACCCGTTGCCTTTTTAATATTAATTTTCCCAATTATCTTACTAACAAATTCCTCATTTAAGCTAGGATGATTGTCCTTAATCGCCAAAATACTACCTTAATTTGATTGTTTACAAAGTAATTGTTAAAAATCTCACCAACTTCACTTTGCTCAGTTTTAAGAACATAATTTTCAGATATAATTATCTCCCTTTGACTGATGCTGCCTTTATTGGTCAAAAATGGCTTTACAGTGTGCCAAAAATCTTTCGATTTCGGGCCGCCCACGCATCTTTCAATATAAAATATTGATTGATTGATTTGTTTCTTCAACTTTGTAACATAGTTACGTTGTTTTCTATAATTTTCCCAGTTTTTACTATTATTGAAATTTAGAAATTTATTATAAAGCATTTTCTTTTTAAAAACAGCTCTTTTAAGCTCACAGTTCATATAAGGAACTTGCATTGAGATAATTTTCCTCTCTTTTAGAGGTGCATGTTTGTCGGCAACATCAATAAAATTTCTGCTAAAATCTGCACATGCTACATTAACATCATCAGAGTTGTCAAAATTAAAATTTTTATCGACAAGATCTTGTGTAAAATTCAAAATATCAAAATTTTTAAAACTTCTGAACATCGCTAATACCTGTTCCAAAATTACACACTTTTTTAAAATCAAAATCTTGGTTCAATAAAATTAAATCTAAAAGCGTTGCCTTGCCATTTTTTGTAAAACAAATGGCCTTTTTAATAATATTTTTTAAATTAAAAATATCACAAATAGCATTGATCATCACATTTTTATCACATTTAAGCATATTAAAGTTAAAATCTCCAATAAACATATATTTATCATATTTGGTTAAAATCTTGTCAACAGTTTGACTGAAATCTGTATAGAACTTTTCATCTGGCATATTTGGGGGTTTGTAGATACCACACATAAACCATTGTTCACCTCCTGTTGTTACCTCGACACCAATGGACTCTATAGATTTGAACTCAAGTAGTTTTTGTCTATCACCTGCAAGATCTGATCGCAAGTATGCAACAATTCCTCCGCCGTATTGATTTCTATCAGCCCTTCATATTGTAAAATTGTCAACTGACAGTTGGGCATCGGGAAAAGACTCATCAATTTTAGTTTCTGATAGAAATAAAAGATCAACTAGATTACGTTGTAATAAGTCTTTAATATATTCATGTTTGTATCGAATACTGTTTATATTTAAATATCCACATATGAAATTGTTTGGGTTACGTTTTCGTATTTTCGATAAATCATCAAAGATGTCAAACTGGTTTTCTTTGTTTACGTCTGACTGACCGGATGTTATGTCTGGTTGACCGACTGATTGATCTCCTTCATCAATGGAAATCTCGAAAAAAAGAATTTGTGAATGGTGGCAAGGTGCATTTCTGGCAAAACCAACTCTCAACCGAATCCGAAAGTATATCGTATTCGTTTAATGGCATTTTCAAACATTTCATATGGTGCCAAATCGAGCAGTCCTCACACTGGATTGCTCTCTGGTTGTTCCGCACAGACTTCAAACAGATTCCACCAGGATTGTTTAATAGGACCGTGATTTAAGGATATATCGCCGCTCAATAAGATAAGTAATGTTAAGCCACATTGTAAAGATTTTATTGTAGTTTTTGCTACATAAAGGCAGATCGTTTTCCTTTCATGATGCCGACAGCCGCAAATAAAGAAAGAAAACAAATTTAATTTTAAAGAATTATTTGTCTCTGCGTTGAAGTCTTTGATACAAATAAAATAATTTAATTGATATCTGTCTTTTACAGAAAATGTTAAGATAT